>JBBJLS010000028.1:10695161-10707379 GCA_037577275.1 Bryconaethiops microstoma | reverse complement strand
TATATATAATATAAAAAAATGTTAAATTAATAAAACACTTAAAATTTCATGATTTTGCTAACTTGAGCTTTTGACTTCATGGTCTGTGTTGTAGAGGGGGACAAACATATGTAAGCATAACCCATTACCATGTGATCCTTCCTTATTGAGTACATGTGCGGCATTCTTCATGTACTCTGTGTGCGAGTGTGTTTTACGCTTTAGGTTGTGTACATTCGTGAGTAAACTGTGTGTGTGTGTAAGTCTGTGTGTGTGTGTGTCTGTGTGTGTGTGTCTGTGTGGGTGTGTGCGTGCGTGTGTGTGTGTATCATGTGGTTGCCTGCGAGCCTCTTTTAAAGGCCGCTGCAGTAAGGCATGCTCTGTTTGAAGTGTGTAGAACAGCATTAGCACTAGGTTTTCTATAGAACACTGCCAGTGCATGGACTTTGGTAATTCAGTGTCTTCTATTGCATGCTGTAGTGCCTTAGAGTTAAGTTTGTGTTCTTTCCCAAAATTGGACTGATCAGAGATAAACTCGAATGACTGCTATGGGCAGACTCTTCATTTTACACTATATTTTGAACCCATGTCATTATGGTCGAGGCGTTTATTTACCCATGTTACGAGCACAGGAGTCGGAATGTCCATGTCCATCTTGAGTCAGCGTCAAACTCACACGAGCGTCATCCAACACACAATAAAAACACTAACAGTCGTCTGAATGCTGTGGAAATGTAGCCATGCATAGCACTAGTGTGAGCTGAGCTCCGGTACAAACCCGTGGACTCTCTTTACCTTCCAGTTTGGGTCCTGAATTGTCCCGGTTCTGAGTGTGCAGGACCTCCGTAAGTCACCTGCCTCCACCGCTGCTCAGCCAACCAATCATGTCCTCCTTCACTTCTGTTTGTTCTCTTCGCTCTCATTGGCTGTCTGGCATTATCGGGGTAGTGGGGCTTCACAGCTCTGTTTTGTTTTTGTTTTTCCTTCTTCTCCTTCTTCTTCTTCTTCTTCTTCTTGTTTTTTTTTCCTTTCCCCCCCTCATTTTGTCCCCTGCCTCTCTGGTTGGTTCTCTTTTCCTTGTGGTGTACTTTGTACCAGCCAATCAGAAAGGTCATTGGTTGCCAGGAAATGGTGTTTTCATGGAGGCAATATGTTGGCACTGGAGGTAACCCCGAAAACTCTTAACTCTTGCATGCCTTATCAATGCTAACAGAAGTGAACACTAGCACCTTAATTGATGACCACTTGTTTCCATTTGCATGCATGCTCTGAAACACCCTTCATAGAGACCTCTCCAAGTACTTTCGTTCATAAGTATATGTCAAATGAACCACTGTATGCCTTTCAGCAGTACTCCTTTCTATTGACCAAATTCTACTGACCTTTCTTTTCCTCCAATGTATAGTGTACCTAAGATGCTCCATGTTCTTACGATTGATAGTAACAATAATAGAACAGTACAATTATCTGCTAAAGTCAATGGCACACCATAGAGCACTATTTTGCACATAGTGACAGCCTTTGTTGACCCCCTCTCCTTCTAGTGACCGCTCCCTGGAGGTCTACCTCAGATCAAACATGATGGACGACCGCACCGCTCCGCTCTTCTACTAGAGTGGGCAGCATATGGCCTGCTCTCTACCGCCCCCCCCCTCCCCGTTCTGTGTTTATTGGTGCGAAAGCACACGGAGCCGGAGCGCGCACACGCTTAGGACTCTGGGCTGGTAGGGATACAAGCTCGGAACTCTCTGGGCTCTAAAGATTACAATAACTTCTTCTTTTTGTTTTCCATGTTAGCTTCGTAAATCTTGTTCTATAGTTTAAAAAAAAAAATGGTGTATGAGATGATTCACGAATGCCAACTTCACCCAGAGCCTCATGAGGCACTAGCTGTATTTGTGGGGACATTTTTTCATGATGTACAATTTTGTGTCATTTTAGTTTTTTTTGTACTAAATAATAGTAATTACTACTACTACTAATAATAATAATAATAATAATTCTAAATGGATAAACGTATAAGTTGAGTTAAAGAAATAGCTTGACCAGGCTAAAAATGAAAGGATGTTAGTAGCCACCAATTAGCATCATTCACTGTTTATTTTCCGTGGTCTTTAGTAGCATTTTGGACCAAACCGTTCCTTTAAAAGTACAATTCCTTTTCCTTTTTCATTCCATCCATTGTTGTATCTTTAATTGCAGAAGGCGTTTGCCTTTCACATCTTTGGTTTGCCAATGGGTAATGATTAGATCTTGGATTCATAGATGCAAATTATGATGCACATGTGATTTTATTTCCATCCTCTCCTTTTCTGATGCCTCCGCACCACCAACCACTACTGTAGGAAGCTGCTGTAAATAGAGACTTAACCATGGCTAACGGTCCTCTCGCAGCCTCTGGACACTCTTAACACATGTTTAGCCATGCGGTGTCACTTAATGCTTCAATATAAAGCTCAACCAGTTCCTCTGTATATTCCCTGGCTGGGAAAAGCGCGTACAACATGTGTTCCATTGGCAATGAGCACCACCAAGGGTTTGTGCCTTCTACTGCTCTAGGCTGTAGTGTTGTAGCTTTGAGGACAATCCACCTGCTCCCATTCACATGCAAAAGGGAAAAAAAAAAAAAACAAGATACTTTTGTATTATCCGCTTAATTGTTTTTGTTTCGTTTTGTTGATCGTAGGTATAAAACTGTTAAAGCAAAATATTTTGTCGCTTACATAAACCTTTTAAAGTTGTACATGTTTTGTTTTTTGTTTTTTTTCCTCAGATGTATATTGCTTCTTAAAGTTCAGAATTAGATTTATGGAGCTATTTGCATATGCATATTTGCTTAAAATTTATGGTCAGTGTAAATAAAGTTGTTTTTTTTTTTGTTGGGTTTTTTTTTTCCCCCTAAACCAAAATAAAGAACTATGTCAATATTAATGAAAAAGACAGTCTTTTATTTTTATTTCACAAATGTTCTTGACCACTGTAGGCTCTATACTATGTAAGATTTGAACTCCTTCCTGAAACAGTTATGAACTACAGTGCTGGTTGTAACTGTTGTTTTGCAGCCGTTCTGTTTGTGATGTTTCTCTAGAATATAGATATGGCTTGTTGTGTCTGTGCTGGTGAAAAGATTGCAAAAAGATTTCAGAAGTGTAGAAATGCTGCAGTTGTCTTACCACTGTTTTATGTGTGAAAATGTTGTGTTGTCACTACTCAACTTCTTTTATTTCTCTATGACATAACTTGATGGAGCTTGGATATGGCATCGTTTTTGAAGACTGTTCTGGTGTTTGTTTTGCTGTTTCTAGTTTCAATCCTACATAGTATATCTTTCGAAGAGCTTTCATGCACCTGTAATATTGTATCCTGGCCTCAGAAGAGTTTACAGCCAGCCAAGAAACAAAGTTGTCAAGTCTTATTTGAGATGTGTAGGACTGAATGGACCAGAGTGGGTGTGAGTATGTGTGGGAAGTTGAAATAGGCCTACATTTGTGTCTTTGTTGCATTCACTTTTATTTATGTTGTTGCATTTTACAAATCTGTGTTCGTCTTTTGTGAAATAAAATGGAAGAAAAGCAAGTGTACCTTGATCGGTGATATTGGTTTACACTTAGCTACATGATGTTGAGGTAACATTAAAAATTCAAATAAAGCATTTAAAAGAATATAAGTAGGCATGGAAAGAAATTCATCTGAAGGTTTTTAATGAAATTGAAATAAAAGATGGATTTGAATTTAATCAACATTCAATAGTGTTTTGGTAAAAAAAAAATAATTATTTTTTAAATAAAAAAAATTGAATCAATAATAAAAGCAATGTTGCTGTGTATATTCTCTCTCTCTCTCTCTCTCTCTCTCCCTCCCTCTCCCTCTCTCTCTCATCGACCAAATCGGGCTGAGGCCCTTGAAAATGAACACAATGAAATATGCAACACATGAGGATAAGTTTGGTTTATTATTTTTTTTAATACTACAGTTGGCTTGAATGGGGAGAAATGGAGCAACAGCCATGATGTTACTACAGGTGCAGGACCGAATGCACCACACCAGCACGCTGTAATAGGATGATTCACTGAGCTCTTGATCGTTGGATATCGCTTTGGCAACTATAAACAGCCATCGACCTGTCCTCTATAAAGCACTGATATGTTCTGCACTGTAAAAATAGCACGGAATGCAGCAAGATTTTACAGATTATAAAACGCCTGTGAAGCAGGCCGAGAGGAACAGGGTAGTAATGATGCCTGTTTGAAAACATTGGCACAGTAAATGGACAAACGGATGCGGATCCAGCTGTGCTAGGGTGAGCACGACCTGTGCAGCTGTAGTAAGACCAAGTACCATACATTTATACAGTCCGCACTGTGAAACATGGTACAGAGAACAGCTTATAATGCCGGGTCACTAACACAGAAAACTCAACTGACAAGGTGCAGAGAAAGGAGTGAAGTCCACATACTCTCACTTCCATTGGTTGGGATGGCCGACTGGTTCTACACTTTGTTTCTCTCCCTAAACTGATATGCTCTGCTGATTTTCCCCCCAATACGCAGTTATAAACATCCAGCTTCTTGGAACATCTTGAGGTACCGTTTGGAACACAAGGGGCAAATCTTTTGACAGCTGCCATTGGATCACACTGGGCCTGTGTGTTTTAAAGGACAACGCATACAATTTTGCATATGTAATGACCTTAAGTTATTTGTCACAGAATAAGGCATGCAGACAGATTTGGTGCGAATTTGATTTCTTAGAGAAAGTTCCAGAAGATGATAAATGGCTTAAACAAGCACAGTGCTGGCTTTCAAAAAAGGGAAGAAAAAAAACCCAAAAAACCTTTCACAGCTTTGTATATCAATGACCTAACAATTACTTACTTGCAAAGGCCTAGCTTGCATCTCCAAAATCATAAAGAGAATTAAAAACCTTTTCATTAACATTGAGACATTTTCTGCTGGTGGCAGCTGAAATTTTCCAATAAAGTGCAATAAAATACTAATTAAAGTGAATCTGTAATTAGTATTCGGAAGGTTTTATCTTTTTTTTTTTTTTCTCCAAGCCAAACTTCTAAACCAGAATACATTTCATAAGCAAAAGCCTTGTAAAATGTAAAAACAAATAAAAATGTTCAAGCACCCATATCACCTCGCCTCAAAGCCAACAAACCGCACTGCTTTTCAAGCAATGATTGAAGCTGAAAGAGCTTAGGTGCTTGAACTCACATGCATGGGAACGCTTCAAATTATTGGATGGCAGAAAGATGCTCAGTGCAAAATTTCGAATGAGGTGATTATGAAGGCACAAGTTAGATGAATTATCTCAAATGTGTAAGTACAGTGATATTTGTCAGAGTGGGCTACTACTAGCCTCTGGTAAGAGTGAGGGGAGCACGGATTATTATCGCCTGATGGTGATTTAACACAAGATCCCTTACCACACAAGTGGCTCAAAAAAAGCTGTGCGGGAACAGGTGTGTGAGCAGCTGACTATTAATGGATTGTTTCCCTCTATCGGATACATTTAGAACTGCAACCAATAAATATTTAAAATGATGGGTTTTTTTAAGCATGAATTTGAGAATTCAAGTTTGAGTAGTCCTCCGAAATAATGGCAAAAATGCTATTCGGGCCAGCCATCAAGTCGCTTGGTTATTACAATACTGATGATCTGCTGATATGAGAGACTATTACATGAAAAAGCCCAAAATAAACTAATGTTACTTCAATCACTTCACTTTTAAGATCACTATCTGCGCATCATAAAAAGGCACCCTGGCAGTAAGAAGCATTGAAACGTAGTAATTAAAAGAGAATACATTTAGGCTATGTCATTTTTAATCCTCTGTGTGGTTCATTTGGCCACGATAAAGGGAACATTTTCTCCAGCTTAGCTTCTCATTGAAGGACCCGTTCGACTGAAAATGTTTTTTCATTTCATTTGAAACGAGAAATTTGCAAACTTGTGGCGTTGCCCTTTAAAACTCACATATTAAGCATGTAGATAATATTTAATAAAGTAACGTGACCCAACCTAATATCTACTCCCTTCTTAAGGCGATAACATGGTAGCAAATTTTGTATTTTGAAAGCAGAATGATGGAAACCCCATAACAGTGCCTATTTACAGCTCAATCTTGAATGTGCAACACTGGTGTGAGAAATGGACACTAAAAGACACACTAATGGTTATGCAAACTGATGTACTAATAGCACCCCTTGAAATGCTTGATTCCTTTGTCAGCATGAAGTTTCACTTTAATATAAAGGCCAATATCAGAGAGAGAAACTAGTTTGGGATTAACTTTAACTGGATCTATATAGATAGACACAAACAAGCATCATGACATGACCATTCGTTTGATGGGTCAGCAAATGGATTTGAACATGACCTCTAGGTTTCCACAAAGAAAGTGCATTTACTTATTCTTTGCCTCATCTTTAAAGTGTATAGCAGCACAAAGGGGAAAGGGGGTATTTCTTTTTTATAGTGAGGAGATATGTCAAACACAACTATCCGGGTGAAGTGGCGTAAACTTTGATTCCATAAATACCAATTTTACATCCCTCATACAAGTCACCTGAGCTACAACCTTTTTCACTTAAAGCAGTCAAAAGTAATCTGATCCACATAAAACAATGGATTTCACTTGTATCCAAGGGGTCTCTAATGCTGGGGCTGTAATTCCTAGACCCCACAGCAGTTCACACATCTTAGCTGGGTAGTCGCAATGCTCTTTTTGTTGCTCTTATTGTTGTTTCGTTAATACACCTGCTAGCTCCCACACTGGTTTCTGGAAGATCTGACAAGTGAGTGAAGACATGGAGCCAAAGAACAGTGCAGCAATATGACCAATACCTTTTACGGTTGCTACAGTTTGTAAAAAAATGATTTGTTGCAATATGAATGCAGATACTGAATGGTGCAAATAAGTTATAATCATATATTATTTTTGTAATACATACATAATAAAACTCTTCTGATACATATAGATTTATTTTAACTTTTGTCCTTGTCAGACTATGTCACACTACTGCCATTTGCCTAGGGACAAAAGGAAGGAAGGCTAACATCATTCCACTACAGTATGAGGCACTGTGTCCGAAAAGGGTATCGGATTCAGAAGACCCCTCGTCCAGGACATTTTAATAAAACAACCAAGAGAATCTACAGCCTGTTCAGGCCAAAAAGGATTCTGGATATGCTGTCCTCCAAATGTGTCAGCACTGGCCTGCTCACTCCCGATCTCCATCTACACTGCTTCCTGTGTGAATAGTGCAAAGAGGACATAACATGATATGCATATATGTACGAACAGATAGCCTGACAAAAAACAGCAGAGCAACATGTACTGAATACAGTGTATGGTGCAATGTGCATAATCTGTGTATTCCACATCGCTTATTAATGCAACCGACCTCCCATGGTGTCCATGTCTGTGTCAGACACTTGTGTAATGGAGAAGCGTGAAACACTGAAGCGGGAAAACTGGGGTGCTGGTTTTTCCTCGGGAGACTTGACTGGAGAGTTGGGGGGTGTGCTGATACCATCAGAAGCGGGTTCTAATATTGAAGGACTCAAAGAATCTTCTTCCCATTCAAAGGCCCTACCTGTTTAGTAAAAATGATTATTATTGTTGTTGTGTGTATATATATATTGTATATATACACACACATACATATACACTTTGGTATATATATATTCAAAGTAATAATAATAATAATAATAATAATAATATGTACGAACACTCACACACACTTACTTTCTTCTGAGACATTCCCATCTGGAGAGTTTTCAGAGGCACTGACTCTATTTTCGGGTCGATGTTGTTCGCCCAGTGGAGCCTGGCCATTGGATTCAGTCCCTGGTGGAAAAGTATATTCTGCTAATTCCCCGGTAGGGCTCTCCTAGAAATGGACAGTGCCTATGAGTCAACCCACTGTATCTCAGATTAACACGACTTATTTCAGCATATGCCTGTTTTTATACATTTTAAATTCTAGAACAACTACTAAGTACAGCACAACTGACCTGGTCAAACAGAAACACTGTGACATCATCAAAGAAGGAGACAGCTTTTTTCTTGCGCTCCAGCTCGTCACAGAAAGACTGAGTGAGGAGTGAGGGCATTTTAAGGAGGCTGCGCAGATGCCGAGCACTACTGCGCTCACTCACCACCACAGGCACAGTAGTGAACTCCTCCTCACTTTCCTCGCTTTGCTCTTGCACATTATAGCTGCGCAGCTCTTCATCAGACTCATCGCTATCATCAGAGTCTTCCTCGTCCACTTCCTCGCTGTTCCCCAGGGGTGCTGGTATGTCCAGGTCCTCTGGTAAGGCAGGTAGAATGTTGTCCAGAGAACTGTCCCGCTTGACTCTCAAAAGTGCTTGCTCTATATTGTCCCCTTCTGCTGCCCCTTCCTTACTCTTTACTCCTTCCCTCTCCTCATCCTCTCCATCCATTTGGCACTCTGTATCATCTTCACTATTCTCACAGTCCTTGGCTTCAGTGCCTTCCACAATCTCCCGGCTGAACTCCAATATAGTGGAGTCTGAACCCAGGGAGTCTGCAGATGAGAAGTCCCTTGTGTCACCACTAGCTTGGTCCTCCATCGCTGTGGCTTCCTGTGTCGTAGATGAGCCTTCAGAAGCTGTGTTGGAGCAGCATTCAGATGCTGGATCCTCTCCAGAGTGCTCAGATTCTAACCCAAGGCCATCATCTGGAGCAGACTCCTTGGTCAAACATCCTCCCATCTCTGGGGGAAAAGGGGATAACATGGTGATCCCTGGAGCTGATGCCTGAGATGAGCCTAGATTGGGCTCTGTGTTCTTCCTCTCAAGACACAACTGTCTGGCACTAAGCTTAGCATCATCTGCGCTATCTGTAAGACTTGCAAAACGATACTGCTCCTTCCTCTGGTTCATTGGGCAACCTCCCTCTCTCCCTGCCTTTCTGAGAGTGATGTCTTTGGAAGGTTTGTCTCCGAAAACGTCATCCTCCACTTGGTTGTCAAAGAAGGAGTTTCCTTCCTCACATGGACTCCTGTCATTCTCTGCATCGTAGTCTGAAAAATAAGCGGAATCCCTGTACTGGTTCCCATTGCCCAAACTTGTCAACTCCAAATTACTACTGCATGTGGGGGTCAGGACTGCACCACTGACATCTTCTTCGAGGTCCATCTGGAGGACCATTTCACATTCTGATTCTACGCTGGTACTAAGGACAGGCTTCCCTTCTAGGTCCTTCATGATAAACTCAGGGGAGTCATTGTTTTCTGTGTCGTAACCACTGTCCAGCGATTTGGGTTGGATGGACATGTGGTAACCATCTGGAATGAAGGCCTCAGATGGACTGCTACTAGATGCAAGGTCTTCAATGTCATGGCCTCGAACCTCTCTGTGCAGAGGTCTTTGTATCAAATTAACATCACCCACTTCTGCATAGTCCACCGGAGGGTCTGGAAACACGCCAGAGGTTATGTCAGTGATGTCGTCATCACTGCAGTCATTAATGTCCACCAGGCTAATGCTGGAGCAGCAACTGTCCCCTGTGTGACTGTACTCAAAGACACACTCAGACAGCACCTTGGGGCAGGGGATCTTCTTCCCACTGAGTGTTGTAGGACCCTCTGATCGCAGGTTTATGTCTTGTGCAGGGCTTGTGCTCCTGTCCGTCAGCATTTCCTCTTGAGTCATTGCTATCTCAGTCTGAAGAGAAGCCGGACTTGAACTGGTGTAACCCCCTACAGAGAGGTGTATCGTATTCTCCCTGCCATGCAGATGTGGAGTGTTCTTCTGGGCTGGATGAATAAATTTGGTAGATGTATTCACCTCCTTCCTTTCCTCACAGCACAGACGTATATATGATCCACACTCTGAATCTCCGTGTGGAATGTTGACAGTGGATGATTTGCTGCCTGTGGCCTCCATGTATGAGTGTGTTTTGAAAGTATAGGAGGGATTGTTCGTGGAGTTGTCCCGTGTTGCTACTGTCCTTGGCATTGAGGAAGGTACATGAGAGGAAGGTGTGGTGTGGTGTAAATCAAGATAAGTGTCATGAAACCCCCTGGATTGTCTGCCATCACAGTTCAAGCTATTGTTATTTGCAGAGTGGTTTGAGGTCCAGTTAGTTGCTTCACTCTCTGCAAACAGACTGTTGTCATCCTCTGGATCAGCCACACCCATAAGAAGACCATCACCAGCTTCAACATTAATACTCATGTAGTGTGGCCTGGGCATACTCTTTTGCAAGTTCCCCATCATGTCATAATAGTTCTCACTTGCCATACTTTTTTCAGCAGATCTCTGGCTGGCCTCGAGGTAAGGGTCACAGTGTCCCAGACTTGGGCTGCTCAGTGAGACTGATACACCACGTGGACTCATTTGTACTCCTGTATAGTCATGGCTCCCAGACCCAAGGTGAGAGTCAGGTGGTTGGCCCCATTTCAAATGAGCCTCCAGTTCTGCTGATTCTGACGGTTCACAGTGGTGGCCATCTCTGTCACTGGGAGAGAAGTACTGACTTGATTGATCTACAGATTCCAAAGGTTTCTGACCTCTCCTCTGGAGTGGCTCCAAAGTGAGCGCAATAGTTGGACTACTAAATGAATCATAGGCATTGCGTTTAGAATCTCTTGCTGCTGACCAGTATGTGTTTGTGTGAGGCTCTGTGGGACTTTTTATGTCACTCGTTGAGAAGCAACTGTTGCTGGCTTCAATTCCAGGACTGTAGTCAAGAGTGCCCTCCTCCAGATTAATTTTGCACTCTACAGGTTCCTCGATACGGATGTAGTACTCGCTGCTCACGGACGGACTGTGTGCGCTCAGAACTGGGACCACCCCTGGATGATCTGACTCGTAGTAGGATGGGGAAACTCCCAGAGTGAGACTCTCCCCTTGGCAGCTTCCTGCAGAACTGCTGAGAGGATAATAGATGTCCTGGTAATGTGGATTGCTCTTCCCTAGAGGTCCACTGGCAGATGAAGAAATGTAGGGCTGTTCAGCACTGGCCTGCTCCCACTTGTATTCAAAGTTGAGGCCATGGCTAGTTTCAGTGACTGTTAGTATGTCATCACCATTCTCTGACTGGAAGCTGTCAGCTGTGGAGAAGTGCTCTAGCAGAGGGAAGGAGGAAGTAGACGATGCTACTTCCGATGCTGTTGGGGATCTTTGGGAACTGCTGGTACCGAGGCTGGGTCTGAGGGAGTTCCAGCGCTTCTCAAAGTCTTCTTCTGCCTCACTGGTGCCCTTAGCACAAAGGTAGTTAAGCAGCAGGTGAACCTCCTCTGCCATGGGCCTCTGCTCTGGCTGCAGCCAGCAGAACTGCATTACTTCATACCTGCTCATACAGCAATAAAAAAGCACATTTGGAAGAAAAAAACAAAACAAAACAGATTAAACCAGGAAAATAAAGTAGCAAACATTCACTGACAAAGTATTCGAGTCACATAGATTGACTGATGGATTGATTGTGGAATTAAATGGTGGGGTCAAACATATAGCCATTGAAATTTGTTCAATTTTATTAACTGTTTGTAACTGGTCACGCAATAATATATACTCAGAGTTGAGTCACACCTGCATGACAAGGAGACAATAACCAAAATTGCATGCACCTGTATTCAACACGAAGTCACAATATTCACGCTAAACATCAAGTCTTCAGGTCATTTAAAATATAAACAAACCACCTAAAGATAATATTAAATATAAATAATTGTATAAATGGTCTGTGAATTTTTTAAAATATTATACTGCCCCCCTCACTACCTTTTTGTATATATAGCTTAAGTACACAGTGAGACAAAATATCGTCCTCATGGACCACAGGTGCAACATACAACACAACAACAGCACACTCAGACAGATCAACAACGAGGGTAAAAGGGGGGAATGAAGTATAATTAAACCTCTTTATATAAATAAATCTCTATTTAAATACATCAGCAGGGTATGGCAGAGATAATTACCGCTGTTCTGTGAGTGGAAGTAAGTTATGGCCATTCTCTCTCTGCTTAGCTCAAAATAAAAAGCTTAATTCAAGTAAAATTGCAGTGCTGGAAGCATTCTAAAGGATTTTCTGTATTACTCTGATACCCTATACAGTTTAAATATTGTAAATATTTAAGCTGTAGGAGTAACATGGCTTGAAAAAGGCTTTTTGAGTATTTATTTTCTCTATTCTTTATTTTTTCTGTTCAGTTAACATAAAAAAATGTGGATTAACCATTTTTTTATCATGACAT
>JBBJLS010000028.1:10684588-10694968 GCA_037577275.1 Bryconaethiops microstoma | reverse complement strand
TATATATGTGTGTGTGTGTGTGTGTGTGTGTGTACACACACTTGCATTTCCTGAGAAAGGTCAGTTTGTGTTTGCTATGTCCTGGAAGAGTGTGTGGTATGTCAGTATGACTGGGGCAATAAATGGTATTGTGTGGGACCAGAATTAATGACCACAAACTTCCAGGAAAGGAAAGGCTATGACTGATGGGTCTTTGGTGGAAGGCAATTAATGACTGACCATGCTCGACTTGAGGGATATTGATTTGTTAGCAAGGCTATAGAGAAAACTGAATGACCACTGGGGGGGTGTATGATACAAAATGCATTAACTGTATTCATTTCATGGATAATTGATGAGTAGTTAGCATGCCTATGGTATAACGCATTGACTGGTTTGCATTTGGTGAATGACTGGGCAGTGTGGAGAAAGATAGGCTACTAGAGGGTGATGGTGATTATGACTCAGGAGCTCAGATGACTCACCAGCGGTCAGACAGGGGTACTTTCAGCAAAGGCTTTGGCAGCTTCAGCTGTTGTTCCTTCACTGCATAAGTCAACACCTGCCTGTCAGAGTAGTGTCTGTATGGCTGGTTCCCGAGCTCAAACAGCTCCCAGATTGTCACGCCCAGTGACCTATAAAGTCAGAAAACAGAGTCCAAATGCTGGTGCCTTCGGGTGCTCTAAAGTTCAACTGTGAGTAAATAGAGACTATTTTTGTAGACCATTTCTCTCCCTTATGTCCTTTCAAGGCACTTCCTACCAGACATTGCTAGCCTTGGTTTGGTCCACCACCAGCAAATTGCCATGGACCTCATCAATGAGCTCTGGGGCGATCCATCGAAGAGGCACCCAAATTTGATCTGCCGTCACAAAATAGTCATCCTGACAAACACAGAGGCATATTCTGAGGCCGGGCAGGAAACTGAGTAAGTAATATGGTAGAAAGGGAAGTTTAATGAAGCTTGAGCAGTCCCACTGAATCCATTACTGACTTACCTTGTACCTGCTATGGGAGAGGCCATAGTCTCCAATCTTCACCGTCATCTCTGAACTGAGTAGACAGTTTCTAAGAGCGAGATCTCTGAGGAAGCAAGAAAAGCAATGCCAACATGGACATGCAAACATTATTCATTGTCATCGTAGAGTAATGGCGCATTAAAAATGCATGTATGAGCATTTCACATCATTTTAGATGTTTTACATGCTTCTGTTGATCGAAGGGTTCACCCCCAGCAACAAAATCACTGATGCTGGAGTCTTTGAGAGGCACTCAGGCAGCACCAGGATATTGTTGCAGGGAGAGACCAGAAGGCGGAGGCTGAGATCCACAGACCGGACTGGAACAAAAGGAGCAAGAGAAATACTGTTTCTGTCTCCTTACCTGTGAATGTAATTATGTTTGTGGAGGTACAGAAGGCCAGAAGCAATTTCACAAGCCATGCGCTGGAGAATCAAAGGGTCGGGGGTGGCTGAGTCTGCTGCTCGACAGCTGCGGAGGTATCCCTTAACATCACCCTGAAAAAAAAAAACAAAGAAATTATAAAGAACTACTCATCCTTTAACTAAGGATTAGTAGTAATATACTGTCATTTGGTAAGCCTGCGCTGTATTTACTTTACTACCCATTGTCGATGCTGCTAGCATAGGGATTAGTTGGCTGATCATGCTGTTCTTATACTGACCAGCAGAGGGAGCAAACAGCCCCTTATAATATGCAGAGGCTGAGCCGGGAATGCAGAACCAACAGCGGTTATTTATTCCGACTACCTTGTAACCTCAGCCCAAGGGAAACAAAGCATGTGTTTGTATGATTGAAAGATAGAGACATACCAGGGGGCAGTATTCCATTATCAGCAGATAGGGTGTAACCTCTGTGCATTGGGCCAGACATTGAAGGAGAGCAGGATGATGTAGAGTACTGTGGGATTCACACACACACACACACACACACACACACACATACACATCAGTATGCCTCTGTTTTAAAACTCTTAGACACATGCTGGAATTTGATCATTCAAGAATGTTTTAAGTTACTACCAAGCAAAAGGACATGCAAGAAAGAATGAATGGAATAGAGAAAGAGGAAGATAATGATGAACAATCATGAGCTCAGACCGGTAAGGTCGGGCCTCCTCCAGGAACTGCATCTGGTCCTGTACGCTGGCACTTGCTTTCAGCTCCTTCACCACCACCTGAGTTGTGCTGAGTCCAGCATTCACTTCTCCCAGCAAAACCTGAAC
Source organism: Bryconaethiops microstoma (assembly GCA_037577275.1). Classification (NCBI taxonomy): domain Eukaryota; kingdom Metazoa; phylum Chordata; class Actinopteri; order Characiformes; family Alestidae; genus Bryconaethiops; species Bryconaethiops microstoma. Next base: position 10,692,744 of record JBBJLS010000028.1, on the reverse strand, counting down.
CACAAACACAAACACAAGCTCAGAAGAGACACCATAGACACACACGGACGAAGCTCGGGCTCCGGCAGCGGAGATTTACAAAGCCTGCAGATGATGTGGAATTCGCCGTGCTAATTCACCCAAGCGGTTCACATGTTTGAGTCTCAGATGCTGCCTGCAATGGCACAATGGCTTCAAATGAGATCACTGGCGAATTATACACACATTCCACTAGGCTCACATCAGCCTTCGACACTGTTCCGAGAGGGCATGCGAGAACCCAGCTACTTCGTTCTCAGTCCTTTATTCAGAAGCGCTGTATATTTTAAGAGGCTCACCTTTCCAAACCATTCCTGGCCAATTTCCTTTAGGTAAAGCAGGCTGTGGCGCCCAAGGTCTGCTGACTTCAGCAGCTGGACTAAAAAGGAGAGAAAAGAGTGGAGAGCAAGAATTAGGAGAATGCATTCTCATGAAAAGAGTAAATGTGACTTGTTTAACAATGAACAATGCGCCAGCACACAATCAGTGGTCTGAAAGAGCTCGAGCTCCAAGGAAACTCAGCAGCCAGGGATAACCAACACCCCTTACCAGCATCTTCTCAAAAGACAATTTAAGAGCTAGATTTTTATCAGATCAAAAATGTTTATCCAACTCAAAGGGTGAGACTTCAAGGCTTTTTCTAAAGGTTTTTCTAAATGTTCTTTCTCCTGCTCCTGGGGATCCACTGCCTTGCACAGTTTTATCTGTTCCCCGTCACAACAGCCCTGATCCACCTCCTGAAGGGCTTCAAAATCAGTTGATGTGCTGGATCAGGGGAGTTGAGACAGGCTGAGGAAGAACTGTGCAGTGTATCTGGTGCCCAGGAGCGGGATTAAGAAATACTGCTCCACACAATCCTTACGCCAAAAATGTAGACATTCAGCATCAGATGCTCGGACTAATCTTGTCTGGTCTTCACGATTCAGCCAAAGGAGGATGGCAGAGGCAATGCCATTGATGAGGACAAGAAAAAGTGCAGCCATGCTTGCAAAGCAACAAGCGGGTGGATGGCTCTTTGGGGGCAAATAGAAAAGTCCTGTTCCAAGCCTCCCTGCCTCTGCCCACTCCCTAGAGGCTTAACCCCCTGAACCCTACTGCAGCTGAAAAAGCAGTCGTCGCTGTCCTCATTCCCAGCGGCGAAGGACATCCTGCTGCTCCAGAACATTCCCTCCAGTTCAACACGTTGGTTCTCTGGGATGCAGCATGTATCTTGATGGGATGTTTTCATATTAAGTGTCTCCAGTTTAGAGGTCGGTGCTTAACGAGCTTGGCTGTGCTCCGGACTCTTGCTTAGCGTCTGTTCTCTTGACCGCCGCGTGTCAGACTGCTTCTGCTGTCCGGGAGCCACCAGCAATGACATAAGAAGCACATAATGACCCTGTCTCCACTGTAACATCTTTGTCTGGTTCCACCCAATAGAACTGAGGGGGCTGAGACAAACAGAAAGGCCTCTGTCAAACACACGAGGGGTTCGTGCATACACATCCCCTGGTCCCCTGCTACAGTCTCCTCCCTGTATCAATCCTATTAAACCGGCCCCCTACTCCTCCTCGCTGTTTCGGAGGTCACTCATTCCAGCCGCTCACGCTCCTCTCCAGCACTAAATCGCCGTCTTTGTATTGGACATGGCAGCGCCTGGTACCCCCAGTACTGGCTGGGACACAAGGCCCATTCTCTGCTCCTCACAGCCCGAATTGTCAGAGCGATAACAGCCTGCCCCTTCCCCCACCACCCTCCACTCCTTGCACCCAGTTGGATACACAACTGTCCTTCTCTTTCCTTTCCTACTCTGGGCTTCAACCAGCTCTTTTATATCGTCGCTGTGGAATCTGGGAGCCGTGCATTCCCACCCCACTCCTGGCATTCCCAGTGCACGCTTGCACCGGACCTGGGCCATGTTCAAAATGCATTAGAGCACAGCAGAACGACACTCTGGAGAGAGACAGCCTTCCAACACACACATTCACACAAAATCAGACCTGACTAGAGAGAGGATTTTAACTTAATCTAGCAACAAAGCATTTTAGAATGTGTAAATGTGCTGGTGTTAGCAATCACTGATAAGCAAATGTGAGTTGCACTGCACAAAGCTCACGATGGTGTGGGAGTCTTTCACAGCATCCTCAAATGCAAATGCTATACATTGCACATTCTTGATGTGGGATTTTCATTATGTACAGTAATGTATGGACTGAATAGCGGTGTACAGCCACATTGTCTTGGCACTCCTCAAATGTGGAACACACATGTTCCATTATTGTTTATTTTAAATGGTCTATTTTGTGCTTATGTAAGAGTCTGACATCACATCGAATGAGTGCAAGGGAGATGAAGAGAGGCCAAAACAGTTGGAAGTATTCATTTCCTGTTCTTTTCAACATCACGTCATTAACACAAAGTGTAGGCTGCAGCAGGAGGATGAGGAGGAGTGGGTGGAAGAGTAAGAGTGGGATCCAGCCTAGCCATGACCAAGCCCTTCTGATTCTAATGGGAGACTAAGTCCAACCCCCCCTAACCCCCCACCCGCCCCGCGACACCTGGACCAATCGTGCAACGGTAACCATGGACAACGGGAGGAAAGGGGCCCATTGGCTGCCTTGCTCTTGGTTCTCCATCCAATCCCCTGCCAGTGCTCCTATTTAGGTTCTTCCCCCCGCCCCCTCCCAGCCGATCCACATAGACAGAGCGCATGAGTCATACAGCGAGCATCTTACTCACACACTGCTTCACACAATCACACACAACATAGCTCCTACTCAGACACGGTCAGTCACTCAATCTGCTGTTTATCTTTTAACTCAGAAGTCCGAAAGATTGTCGTTGGAAATTAAATAAAGGGACCTCCAGCCAAAACGAGGCATCAAATATGCACCCCCTTGCCAACCCTTATGAAAAAAGCCCTGTGCAATAAAACGTTGTGGTTTGATACAGCTGACCGCGGACAGCCAGAGTGAGAGATGAGAGAATTCCCCTCCCTTTCTCTCTCTCTCTCTCTTCACTTTCCCGCTCTGTTTTTCACATGGCTGCCTCATGCTATGGTGCAGTCCAGCAGGCCAGCATCCCTACAAGTTATGCAACAAACAGATGTGCGTCCAGCTCCCCAGCTCCCCGAGCCAGCCTGCTCTCTGCTCCAGTGGTCACTGCGAGAACGCAAATAACGCCACTGTTCTTTTTCCATATGCAGCCCAAGCAGGCCAGGACAGAGGTCCTGTTCTTCACTTCTTCACTATTAAGAAACACAGTGCCACAGCAAGGCCACAGTACATCAGTTTAGTGTGGCCCTGGTACACTCTGACTCACTATTGTTCTCAGCAAGACATGCAGCGTCACAATGGCTATTGCATTCTGTATCAGTTCAACTCCTCACACAACCAAACATATTCAGAGCTATAATTTACTGGTGTGTAGGGGAAATAAATTGTCACTTTTGTAATTGAAAGTTTTGTAGTGCATCACAGGAATTGTCAGTAATTCTAGACTGCGTGCTTCATTAAAATCTAGGTGATTTAAATCCAGTAAGCAGTATTTTTTATACTGATTCACCAAATCTGTATATTAACAAGAATTCTATTTGGTTATGCTATAACCTTATTTATTATTTTTCAGGATTGTCTGATTTATCCCACTGTTATTGGTGGTTCCTGCCATTCGTGGTTAAGGTGCCCCGACCATTCGATAAATTAACACCTAACTAAACAGACACTGTCACTTTGTGATTTAGCAATTAGTTTTTTCTGGTCACCTCCCATAGCAATAACATCGGTAACCACTAGATGGCAACATAACACAAACGTTTTCCCCTAAGATACACCAGTTCATGTATTACGAAAGCTCATTAGTTCGAGGGCCCCCGAGAACCCATACAGGTCCCACTGCAGTACCTGCAGTTCGAAAACCATAAACATGAAAATGTATCAGAACAACCAGACTGGTACTCCATAGAACCTGACTGACTGATTGGACCATGATATTCAGAGGCAGGACAAACTGTTAAGAACATGGCTAGTATGACACTAAATCTCTCCATTTCCCCATTTGGTGGTTTGTTGCCTGACCACCCTAAGATGTATGATTGGAATGGAACTGGTAAAAAAAAAAAATTAAAAATAAACCTTTTTTTGCGAACAGTACTAATCAGTTACATCACTGTTTATTAAGATTATTTTTAGTTAAATTGTATGATTTATTATACTTATTACACAGACTTCCCTAGACTACGAAGTCATAAGGTTTTTTTTGATAAACAATTTTTTTGTACCAACATTTTTATTAGGTCATATGAACAACTATGGAATCAGAGTTGTATGCATGTATGAGCTGCATGTGTGGTAGTGTAGAAAGGTAGACATCATACAGTGTCCTTTCACCCCGATAAACAAGAACCAAGCAGACTGTAAAAATGAGAAATCATTTGAAATATATTTACAAAAAATCTAACCTTTTAAGTACAATGATTATACGATAAAAACCTAGATTTTCATTCATAGTTTATGCTTTGAAGTTAAAGTGATAAGGAACGCCTAAATGGTCACCCATGACTTCCTGTTCCACCGATGCCTAAATCTGAAGTGACATACAGGCCAAACTCCCTTAGTCATCCGTCACTGTGAGAAGGACCAGAGAATACGGCAGTGACGTGTGACAAAAGGTTGTTTAGCGGCGCTATTCAGGAAAAAGGCAAAACTGAAAATGTCAGTTCCCACTAACAGGACAATAAGTACGAAGTTTAAAGAAACTGTAGCTGTTAAGAATTTGCTTGGACTGTTGTACAATCAATAGGCTATGATTGCAACAACCAGAAAACCAAACCAATAACTCAGTTTAACCCAGTAAATTGTTACTGAGTGTTGTGACTTTTTAGTAATTTTTTTAAATGTATGATAACAAAGCCAACAATTCTGGACCTAAATCATTCAAGGCAAACATATATATAAATAAAGAAAGTATCTCCGTTGGCTTAAAATAACTGAAATGTGACTTTATGTGATCCGATCTTCATGATACGGTTGTTCGTATTATGTATATCTGAGGTTATTAGGATTCAAAGACAAATAACAAATTTGTAATGTTCTATAAGATTTAAAGGACAGGCAGTAAATAATAATTGTGGAGGTCACCGAATATGGTTTCGTCTCATCAGATTAGGGCTGCATGATATGAAAAAATGGTGTATTGTGATTGTAGTTCTACATATACAACAAATGTTCTTGGTGTGGTCAATGATTAGCCTGCATTATTTCCGAGAAGATCATTTATGCTTGCTGGTTCATGGTAATCCCTTTTGATCCACAAGTGTTCTTACTTGATCTACCTGGCTGTTTGGCCACAGGCAGCGAAACCTCGGTCAAGGGCAGGATGTACACATCCGGGCCGTCCTGGGAGCCAGGGGAGGCCAGAGTGGACAGGTCTGCTTGGTACTCCTCACCTTCAGTGTTTTCAAACTCCTGCACAGGACAAAGCAGAGTGTGGAACATGAGCATCAGGCAGGATAAATGCACTTTTAAACTCAGGTCCTAGAGAGCCACAGTTTTCTTGCTTCTACTACACCAAATTTGCTGCACATGTTAATTACTTAGAACTCACCATCATGTTCCCCAGACCTAATTTTGCCCTTACCCCACTAAGTGTTACTATAGCAAAGAACTATTCAGACAGGATTAGTATTACATGGGGTGGTGGGTCATTGTTATCTTTACTGGCATTACTTAGTCAAATGAGTCCCCCCAAATCTGCCATGTCAGTCATTTTTACAGACTGCATGCTTTCATGTCAGGAAAACATGCAGGGACAATTTATGTGCTGTAAATAGTAAAGGTTATATTAATATGAATTAAACAGCTTGTATTAATTCTGTGCAAAACAATGATAAAATGCTATCCATGTTTATAAAAATGCTATCCATGAGCATATTTCCTTCATACTCAAAACTCTTACCAAGCACCAAGTCTGTAATTATCTGGGCACTTTTCTTACGGCATAATCAAAATTGATCACTAAGAAACGCAAAAATGCCAGTGAAGTTTTGAAATAGGTTACACTTACCCCTCACCACTTTTTTGAATATCACACTTCATTTTCAGACTACACAGATTATACTAGATTATACTAGACTACAGTGAATCAGAGTCTACCTTGTATTTGTGAATCTGACTTAGACAACACGTAGTGTGTGTGCCCACGTCAACAGTGTACAGTAGTTAATTAATACTGGTTACTCTACGTCACTCTCTCCGTGTGTAAGCATCTGGTTATTTGTCCTGTTTGTTTGCTTTTTATGGCAACTGTAGACTTGGAAATTTGTAAGACTCATGTAAGACGAGTCCCGATAAACCGTGTAAGATTGCGTCTTGCTTTGTGGTTTGCCGTTTCTTAGTGAATCTTTCAGTTAATATGTAAACTTACAGCCAAACTCTGAATATGACGGTAGCTGCCCGTTAGCTCACCGACACTCTGCTGAACTTGTTAAATGAAACTGTATTTTTTATTTAGGGGTCTGATTTATGTTTGTGTTTGGATATCATGCCCTAGTCTGTGTTCTGTGTTGGTGTTTATACAGGCAAATTATATGCAAATTTTGGGTTCATATATGCATCCTCACCGAATCTGAACCTAAGCAGGCCTGTTAGGTTGGATGCAGGTGCTGTCAGTCAAAAGGTGGTGATGAATGTTTCTCTGGGGTTCACACCCCCAGAGGAACGAGGATCAGATACAGAGAAAATGGAAAGCGTAAAACACTCAAGTTGTTCCTTTAGATGTTAAGCACTTCAGGAAGCATTTTGTCTTTGACCTTGTGTCAGTCTGTTTCTGTTTCAGTAGCAAATTATTGTTCAATCTGAAAACCTGAAAAGTTTTATCATTGCTACCTTCTGAGAAGAAACACACCAGCTGTGTCAAGGTGAAATTGTTCCTCTTGTTTTTCAGTCAGCAGGTGGTGTTTATTTCTAGTGAACCGACTTTTTTAAAGCTCAATTTCCAGGGAAAGAGAGTCATTCTTAAAGCATATTTTTATGGTATTCTAAAAGAAGGTATTTGCCTTTAATACATGTTTTTCAGTCTAATTTCTTATTTAAAAACAGAATCTATATATACAGTTTGCTTCAATTTCAGTACTTCAAAATCAAGATGTGCAGACACCATATTTGGACAAACGTTTTGGGACGCCTGAACATGACACACTCAGGGACTTTAATGACATTGCATTCAAATACATAGACTTTAATACGGTTAATATGGAGTTTTGCCCCCTTTGCAGCTATAACAGCTTCCACGTTTCTTGGAAGGCTTTCCACAAGATTATGTAAGTTTCTGTGGGAATTTGTGCCCATTCATTCCGTAAAGCATTTATCAGTTCTGGCACTGATGTTGGAGTAGAAAGCCTGGCTCACAATCTGCATCCAGGTGCTGGAATAGAAAAGGGTCTTCCTCAAACTGTGTCCACAAAGTTGGAAGCTAGGCGTTGTCCAAAATGTCTTGGTATGCTGAAGCATTACGATTACCCTGTATCTGTCACCCTCCAAATTCTACAATGCAGATGCTGGGAAACAGTAGATAGGAGGTTAAACTTGAGACATAGATACAGGATATAGTGATTTTATTACAAAATGTAGCAAACAGCATACAAACTAGTGTTCTCATTTTGAACCACCTGAACAAATAAACCAATTTACGGAATAACTTTATTTATACATCTCAAATATCTTCCATGTAATGGGTGCTTTCCAGATTTCCTAGACAAGTGGTGTCAAAATTCCATTTACTGCAGTGTTTATTTATATATTTATGATCATGTTGTTCAAGTAATAAATTATAAGTTGTGCCTTTTTAGAACTGACATTCTAGGACCGACACGGGTGTGTTGTCTGTGCCACTGAGACTATAATTCAATGCTTATTGACAATACAACAATACAGAAACTCACTTATGACTTATGACTTATGACTGAATCCTGCTGAACCCTATCATGACATTGTGGTGCTGTGTTTGGTATACAACCCCGTGTGTGTTGGGTAACAGATGGAGTAAGAAGCTGGGCTGGAAAATTCTGACCTGCTCCTCTCTCTCTCTCTCTCTCTCTCTCTCTCTCTCTCTCTCTCTCTCTCCCTCTATCTCTCTCTCTCTCTCTCTGTTTTTCTCTCTCT
>JBBJLS010000028.1:10667136-10679349 GCA_037577275.1 Bryconaethiops microstoma | reverse complement strand
CTTCCATTCTAATACAGGGGACAGTCTCCCTGGAGCTACTTGGGGTTAAGGGTCTTGCTCAGGACCCCAGTGGTGGTATGCTGAAGGATTTGAATCCATGACCTCTTGGTACAGAAGCAAGTATCCCACCCACTAAGCCACCACAGCATATATATATACATACTATACGGACAAGAGTATTGGGACACACCTGTTTTTCAGGGTTTGGACTAGGCCCCTTACTTCCAGTGAAGGACGATCTTAATACTTCAGCGTAACAAGACATTCTGGACACCACCATGCTTCTAACTTGGTTGACACAGTTCGGGGATGAACCTTTTCTATTCCAGCATGACTGGGCCCCAGCGCACAAAGCAAGCTCCATAAAGATGTAGTTGCATGAGTTCAGTGTGGAAGAACTTGACTTCAACCCCATGCAACACCTTTGGGATGAACTGGAACAGAGATTGCGAGCCAGACCTTCTCGTCCAACATCAGTGCCTGACCTCAAAAACACTCTACAGAATGAATGCCCACAAATTTCCCCCAGATACACTCCAACACCTTGTGCAAAGCTAACGAAGAAGAGTGGAAACTGTACAGGGTGAACACATGTACATTAAACTGCATACGCAGGCCATTTTGAATCCACTGGTTTCGTGACGTTTAAAATGAAGGAATCAGACTGGACTGCTTTTTGAATAGTGTACAATATATCCGGTCAGAATCATTTACATGTATTACTCTTAAAGGCATAGTTTAATCCTAACAAAAACTAAATGTTGTGGAAAAAATACATAAACTCACACAAACATCAGGGAAGCAAATAAAATAGAAGAGAAATGCAAGACAACATTTCTTATTTGTATCAAATTAATCTGAATTTTGGTGAAAGTTGAGATATCACAATACAACAAATCATTTTCTAAAGATCTGTAATCAAACTGAATCCTTGTGAATTTACATGCTAGGCTTGTTTACCCTGACACTTGCAGCATATTTGAAGGAAAGAGGAAAGATAAGAGGTAGAAGAAGATGACTGATTCAAAGGAACAGCATAAAAGAAATGTGACATAAAACAAATCTTTTTTTTCTTTCTTCTTCCAGGGCAAAGCAAAGGAGTGGGGGTGGTGGGCTTTGCTGTGGCCCATTTAAAGCCTATTCATTTCCCTAGCCTGAATAAGCCAGTTTATCTAAATGTTTCATAACACACTCTGTAACTGTGTGCGCCTTCCAGTGGTTGATTTAATTTGGTGAGAGCTGTGAGCGAGCAGTAGATAACTTTGCCTTCCATGAAAGAACATAATGAAAATGGTCTTAATGGAGTCTAAATCTGCTTTCCTTGTTTCAACTATGTTCTGAAACTCAATCTGTACCATGGGATTTTCACTAGAAGAAAAAAAAAAAAAAAAACAACTAAAAAAAGATTCTATATAAGATTCAAAGAGATGAAGTGAAAATATAGTTCTTATTCCTACGGTCAATTTAGTTAAGAGTAATCCAAACTGATGAGGAAAGTGTCAGTTTCAGAAAAGTCAGGCTTCGAGATCACTGTAACTTCTGTTATTCCTTTGCAACATACTTTAACCTGTCTAATATACTGTACAGTGCATAATACAAAGAAAGAAACCCATCTAAATGGCCCTGATTACACTTCACATGTCCCATAACTGGATGCTGTATATTTGCGTTTGTGATGGGAACATGCCCGGCTCTTGCAGTCCTAATCATGAGATAGTGAAAGCGAACACAGCACAGCACAGCACACAATGTCATCAGTGTGAAACTTCTCCTCTGCATTTAATCTATTCACCCGAGTGAAACAGTGGGTACCTCAGTGGTGCCACTGGCAGTCCTGGGATTTGGACCCATACCTTCCGATCACAGGGGCAACTCCTTCACCCCCAGGCCAGCTGCCCCAAATAAGAAACTTCACAATTTTGCAAGTCATTCTTGAGCCTGCTTGGATCTGTGTGTGTGTGTGTGTGTGTAAATGTCTTGCATTCACAGCCTGGCCAGATTAACTGAATAAGATGCATAGGTTCCAACCTAAGGCACTGTGAGTGCAGGGAGCATCACATCAATGCGTCAAAAACCGCTCTGACTCTTTAACATCCATGTCATTTCGTGAGACAGATGTGTAGGCGTGGAATAGGAGTGATAAGTTAGTTTAGTATTAGGTTCTCTTCTTCAGAGCTGACAACCATTGCACTTAATCCCAGTAGCAGCAAGACTGAACTTCCCTCCTAATCGGTGGAAGTTTTAAAGTACGTTGGTTGATCGATTACATTAGAGGACAATTATGAATATCTGAACCATCACTTTAGTAATGTGTTTTGGTTGACTGCATACTAACAGATGTTGACAGGAGCAAGGGGGGCTCCAGCCAAGAACAGACAAAGCCTTTTCACACACTGTCGGAGGGTCCGAGATAGAAGCCACAGCGCCAGATGTCACAGTCTGGAGCGTTCGGATTTAATCTGATTTTCACTCTAAATCTCCAGCTGGCAAGTGTAAGAGGGCAGTGTGAAAGTACACTCTCATTTCGCCTCACACACATGAAAACAAACACTTAAAATCACATGCTGTGCACACACTCTTGCTCAGTTGTGGTACGCTTGCAAGCATGCAAGAGGTCACGCTTCCTCAGAACACACATGCACACAAACACACACTCACACACTTGAACAGTAACTTTGCAGGAAGTGTATCCGCTCGAGCATTCGGTTCAGTGTGGACCTGGCACAAGGGGCATACGCTTAATTCTGTTTACACTGAGCTGGTGTCACGCACCCACACACATTTGTCGTTATACAATGTCAGGACATGTGGTCATACATACAGTACTGTGCAAAAGTCTCAGCCTGTCACGAAACTATTTGTCTCGGCAGCAAATGTGTGCTGGCCAGTAACAACACAATATAACTTTAGAATAAACACATATGAACATAAATACAGCAAATAGTAAAAGGAATGTCTTGCTTTCAGTACAGTTGTTGATAGAATAATAGACATAAGTAGGCAAGAATGGTTCCTGACCCCTCAGCGAGTTCCAGAATTGTTAAATTCCATCACAAACTTGATTTAATTTCAAGAAGCACCAAAAGCCGAACTACTAATTGCATGGCAACTGTGCATCAGGGCCTTCTTTAATCACAGTGTACTGTTTATTTGTATTTTTTGTAATGCATTATAAACATATTATTGTAATTATTATGTTGTAAACATAACTCTTATATAAATATGCTGCCTGGTGCATTAGACATTCTTTTACGACAGTTTTGAAAAGCTTTATATATATACACATACATACATGTAGAGGCTCATAATTGCGATGCGCTAAGGCAAAATAGTACTTAAAGAACACTTCATTTTTTCAGGCTTACCTTTATTTTACCATGGTCAACATTTCATATAAAACTTTAGAATACTAGTTCACTGGTCAAAAGTTCACTGGTCATTTAGATAGTAAATAAAATGGTTATTTTTGTATTGTGGATATCACGACCCCTCGAGTTGGTTAGTTAACATCATTTCACATCAAACCAGTCTGAAAGACTGTTTACACCTAAATGATTAAATTGGTTTTGACCTTGAAACAACAAAATGTAGATTTTGTGAAAAACAAATGGCAAATTAAACGTAATTTTGTTCATCCTGACATTGTTGGTTCCTTGTTTTTCTCAAGTTTTCCTTCAAAATTAGGACATCTGAAAACACACACACACACACACACACACACACAGATGCCACTGGGTGTATTGAATAGTCTCCTGGCCAGAGTAAATGGCAGTATTGGAGACCTGGCTGGTGATCCACGGTCTATCTGAAAACACACACTGTCTTACCCCGCTCACACGTCTCCATGGTAACAGCCTGGTTGGCTGACCCATCATGTTTGATGGACTCTCACACTGTGTGCTACGTCTCTCCCTAACCCCCATTTTTTGCAACACAGTGCCAGATTTCTGCTGATGCATGAACAGCTGGGGCTTCTTCTGGTGCCTCTCTCTCTCTCGCTCTCTCTCTCTCTTTGTTTCTCTTTCTCCACCTCATGCATCATCTATGTCACACTCCCCTCTCTATCACACACACATACACGCTGTGTGTGTCCTGTACAGAGCAGAACAGTGCTGCAATGACTGATGGGGAAAGATAAGGTGGTTGACAGGCCAGGAGCCCGATCTGGGACATACAGATACAAAGAGTGTGTGTGTGTGTGTGTGTGTGTGTGTGTGTGTGTGTGTGTGTGTGTGTGTGTGTGTGTGTATGATGTGAGCCCTCTTTGAAATAAACATGCCAAAAACGGTTCAGTAAAAGATTTTCTTTTGGTTTTGGAAATGAGAGATAATACTTAAGCTATTAATCTACAGTATTATAAAATTCCATGGGAGTACCTCTAAAAAACGGTTTTAAGAGACTGCGAGTGTGTGGGCAATATGTAGGAGGGGCGGTCGCGCCACACAGCAGCTGGAGATATGAGCTATACAGCCTACTGCATCACAGCATAGGGACGCAGAACTCCAACCTCACACAAACACACACACACACACACACACACACACACACACACACACACACACACACACTCACTCATGTCTGTACCCCCACCCCCAACCCACACAATGCACACTCTTCTCATCTACTGCACCATGCAGCACTAAAGCAAGCCACCATATATAGTTTACTAATCGCTTTTGCAATGCTGACATTGAAAAAGGCCGCGATACGCAAAGGAGTCTTTTAATGATACTCAGTGTTTCGTCTGTGCTATGTTTATCTGTGGGTGTTTTGATGGATCAAGGTCTTCATTTTTTATCTGTCAAAGCTCAATCACCTTAATCTAGACCCATCTTTAACCATAACACATTACCGACTCATTGATGAATGAAAGACATGCAAGATTTATGTGTGCAATATGTAACTATATAATTCCTAATACATTGACTACATTCAACTGTAATAGGTTCTATCTCTCTTTTAGGTGTGTAATAATTTTGATACTGTATCAGGAATATCCATTTTTGCTGCTGACAAGGTGTCTCTCATTTTTTTAAAAGTAGGCAGGAGGAGATCTTATGTCTTTTCTCTAAAGAGATTATGAATTTCAGACGCTGTGCTTTTTGGGGTGATCAAATCCAATGTGGTGGAAGATCCAGTACGGTGGAAACTGATGCCACTGAATTCGGATTGGCCAAAAGACTTCAATGACACTTCAGTTTTTAAAACTGGGTATGAGTTCCATTCCCAAATGCATCTCCAACTTTGACCCACGGCTGGCGCTAGAGTGCTGGAAGTGCGGACATGAAACTTGGGAGGAAGAATCTGGGGACTGTCTTTAATCAGCGTGCCCAACTTTTTACAAAACCGCTCTAGGGGATGCCATAGGAACCCTAGCCAGAAAAAAAATAAGAAGATGAAGAAAAGGTAGAAACACAATGGGTGCTTTCACACTTTCGATGATTTGCTCACCCCGCACCCCGATTACTGGTAACAGACAGATTGACTGCTGTTGCAAAACAATATCTGATGACAAACTTATTCGTTTTTGGAGGAGCAAGATACTTTGCTGGTTTATGTTGCTAAATTGTATTCATTTTTATCCCTACATAAATAAATGTTAATAAAACAGAACTAAATGTCCAGGAGGAGTTAGTCTCAGTTCCTACATTTATAAATGTTAACATTCATGTTGGTCCTGGTGGGTTTGACCAAAAAAAAAACAATATCTGCTCCAGTCCAACATTCTAATAACAGTACACCTCTACTTTATTTTGTTAGACACTAGCACTTAAAAAGTTCTAGAGGATACGTTTTAATTATTTTTAAAAATCGTATCAAACCTGAAAATCTGTGCATCGTTACACCCCTTATTCTCCATCTTTTCTCACAGACAGTCATAAAATTCTTACTATCTCCTGGTATGCTTTCATTAAACCAGCACTATTTCTTGCTGCATAGAACCCTGCCCACCACCCGGTAGCAAGTTCGGTCTATAAATATTTGAAGAACACACATTCTGGCTCTCCCTTTCTCACTGCAAAATGAAAATAAAGAGCATAAGCCTGGCTCAGATCTCCTTTAAGAAGGAAGCTGCTTAAACGCGGACCGGGTGATTTATAGCAGTGCTGCTTGTGGAAATTACACTGCTTTACTGCAGTTCAAAGGGTTGCAATTACTGCCAGACAGTAGGGATGTCCCCATCCGATCTGAAAGGTCAGTATCAGGACTGATCTAGGCATATTTTAATGGATTGGAATCAGCTGCATAATGCCCAAACCAATTCCCATCCTTCATTAAAGCTAGTGCGCTGTTTTCAGACATTAAAAAGGAGTCAAAATATCTGGACTGTGGAACTATAGTTAAAGCAGTTCCAGTGTTTTAATAGCAGCCAAACTAACATGGACAGAAGCCACATTTAAAAGGGTTTAGCAGTAGCAACCCATTCAAAGCTGACAGAAAGAAGAACTTTATGCTAAAGCAATGCTGATGTCACATAATATACACATCATATCAAATATATATAAATATTAACATTTAAAATAACTGGCTGTCTAGCATGTCTTATGTATACTGCATCATTTTAGTGTACTTGTGTGTTCTGAGAAGCTGCATTTTAAAGGAAAATATGAAAACCGAATTGAAACTTCAGTAGGTATTCATGTATTATTTGGGTATAGAGGCATAGATACAATATTAGGACCCAAAGCAATGAAATAGAATGAAAGGTTGGAATGGAATAGAAGTTCTCATCCTAGAGCACTGGAGGAACTTGGATTTCATGGTAGCAACTCGCGAATGGAGTCACTCTGGCCAGGAAAGACCACAGTTGCTGCAACCAAATGGAGTATGTTCAGCACATGATCACAAATTGAGGATGGAGGACGAATCAAGGCACAACGCTGCTTTCCAGGCTACTAGTAAGCCGAGATTTTCCATCCTCCTAACAGAAAAAGTACAATGGAACACAATTCAAGGTCAGAGTTCCTACTTGCATGCTCGGGGCACATCCGCCAACTGCTTCATGAAGAAGCAGCCGTTTGACATCACACAACAATAGAAGCACCCATGAATGTCTATGATGTAAATGGTAAACCATCAATGCAAAATATACTTGCCTGCATTTAAATAAAATTGTGGTAAAACCTGTCCTGCATGTAAACTATGGTCAAAATATGCCAGCAGTGTGATTAGGTAGCTGGTTAGGGTAAACAATCTCTGAAAGTTTCTCTCTGCACCAAAGTTTTTTTGGGAATTTTTTTTTAAAAACGGGTAAATAATTGCCTATAATTTCCAAAATATCACCAGTTTGTCATGGTCAGCTGTGTTTTTCATTTACATTTTGGCATCACGCACTTGGAATGCTTGTAAGTTGGAAATTGGACATTTTAACTGAAAGATTTCAACCTCTGACTTTAAAATCGAATGCAGAAAGAGACAAATATCACTTACTGAGTGCCAGGTGCAGAGCAGATTAGCCTTGCCAGCTTTCACATAGCTCAGTAATGCATCCACATATACAGCATAGCACAGGAATGCAGTATTTAATGGACCCATGCGCTATTAAAGTTTGCTGTTTTCTCTGCTCTAGCACACTCACTTTATCTCAGGAAGGGTTTGCTAATTTGACTAGTTAACTAATTTGACCATTGTTTAAAAACAAAGTATTCAAAATGAGTAGTTTTTCCATTTCATCACAGGAACACTTTTATCTTTGAAGGTCCAGGACTGGGTTGGGAATCGGGGATGTAGAATAATATCTGATTCATATAGGTATCATCAGATAACTGCTTTAAAAAGAGCAGTTCAGGTGGATGTGTAGATTATTTAGACTAGGGGTGGTCCTGGAGGGCTAGCGCAGTAAAAACCTGGTAACTGCCAGGTTTAGTTAAAGTGTTTGAGGAGGGGAAGAACCAAATTGTGCTGGACTCCAGGACATGTGATGACATACACTACATGTCAAGTATTAGGGCACACCTGTTTTTCAAGGTTTCGGTGAGGCCCCTTATTTCCAGTGAAGGGAAAGCTTAATGCTTCAAAGAGCTTTGACTCGACCCCACCCATCTTGTAGAAAGCCTTCCAAGAAGGGTGGAAGCTGTTACAACTGCAGAGGGGGGACCAGCTCCATATTAAAGTCTATGTATTTGAACGCAGTCCCTGTCGGTGTAAAGTCGAATGTCTATCACCACTGCTGTAATCTATCCTAACGAAAACACGAATCACATTAAGCATTTAGTAAACATCAGCTGGATCAGAAGAATAATCTGTGGCTTGATCTCTGTAGAAGAAGGGACAGTATAGAGCTGGTATGGGTCCAGAAGCTAAAAAAGGAACTGGAAACATCTTTCTTTCCCTCTTCTCTCTGTCGGTGTGTGCGAGCGTGCGTGCGTGTCTATCTTGGGGTTCCTCTCAGGGTCAGGACTGCGGAACATTCATGCAGTTTGTCACGTGCTCTCCAGACGAGGGATGTCAGTGTGTGCTGCAGAACACTAGAGTACTGCCAGTTAAAAGGTCTAAAACACGAAACACTCACATTTAAGGGGCATTAACCGAGTTTAATTTACTCTCACCAGGTTTGAAGGTTCATGACAGACTTCCAGCGGGGAAAACACTTATCAGCTCTAACACGGTGGTCAGGAAGTCACATCCTGTTTCTGTACCATGACAAATCATGTGGTTAGTCATGGGAAAGTAAGACATAGCAAAAGCTTAAACTTAGTTTTTACTAAGGTCCTGTATGTGGGCCCACACTTGTTATTCATTCTCATGAGCTACACAAGTTACACATCAGTTTCAGGGTAGTTCATGACAAAAATATTCAAATGATTGATAACTGTGGCACAGTTAATATTTTACATATCGAGTTTTTTTGCACTTTTTAGCTGAACATTTTGAACTTCTGTGGACCAAGTAGAAAAACAGAACCACCATCAGATTGTGATATGAGTAAAAAGGAGCTAATACGGCTGATTTACCTCTAGCCCAAGCTACAGATTCACACAGTCTGTTGATGAGTGTCAAATGTGTTGATGACTTTCTACATGCAGTGACCCCCGACCACCAGTTGTTCAAGCTTAAAGTTTGTGATCAATGCTAGTAAGAGCAAGCAGTTTCCAAAATTTCCCATGTACTGAAAGGGAATCAAATTATGAGCATGTCATCACAGGGTAATGTATATAATGCACGATATTATACTTCAGTTAAAAAAACTTGCATTTAGCTCATTCACACCATTGCAATAAAGTTTTTTTTTTCATCTTTATCACTGTCCTTACAAAATTAACTAAAGACCAATTCAGTTGGATGGGATATTACAAAACCTAGCTATTATACCCCAAACAGCCCATCCAGTGCTGTGCCAGAGCTGCCCAGATGGCCCGAGTGGACGAACGCTCAGAGAACCAGGGGTCTATTCAGGACGTTTGGCAGCGAAGGACCTCCTGAGGGCCCAGAAAAGAGAACTGAGTCGTCGTGGCAACGGTGAGCGGCAGGCCATTGCCTCATCCTCAGTTGGAGGTAAACACTCTACACTCCTCACACGCCACTGGAGCCAGACAATATGACAAGCTTGCATGGGAAGCAGTTCAAAAGACCGCCTGCGTGCCTTTTTTTAGCCCACCTTTCTGTTTTTCTCTCACTCACTCTCTTTCTCGCTATCTCCCTCACTTTGCTACAAAATCCTTCTCTGCATATCCTCTGACTGGTTTCTTTATACAGTGTGAGTCTTGTGTTAAAATAAGTGTTTTGATTTGTTTTTTGCTTAAATAAAACATACACTCTATATGACATTTTTTCAATTCCATCACCTGCACAAATTCACCCTACAGCATAAATGAGCCACAAGACCTCCTGACTGTAGGGGTCTGTCTAGCATTCAGTACCGTTCTATTCCCTTGGTGTATCCTAAGCATTCCACATTTGTGGAAAATCCAGTAAAGGATCTGAACACATCACTTTTTTCCCACATCTCTGTAGACCATTGCCATCGCCTTAACTCTCTATTGGTCATTTTTCTTTGTAATGACAAGGAATTGAATTGTAACGGTACTATAATATCGCTCTCAATGTTGAGGTTGACTGCTCTTGCTGACACAGTCTGATCACATCCTGCATTAACGTTGCCAGTCACCTGAGCTGCTCTTCTTTACATACCACACTAATACACGAACATCACACTCCCTGAATGAATCCTTTTGAATACCATTTCCAGCGTAGATCTAAATGCAGATGTCATTTAACCGCTATTTCTACTGAAACATGGGCCAGTTGAGCAGTCTTTGTGACTGGAGCTCCTGCTGTGCTCAAATAATGAATCCTGTTTCAAAGTAAATTAGATATTTTCCTCTTCATCCAAAATTGTGGTTGATAGGGCTTGCTTAGAACACATCACCCAGCATGGCAAATTAATTGTGTTAATCTACTTAATCTACTATTATTTCAAACTCAAATCAAGGTTCATTGAACTTGATTACTATTTTCACATACACTATATGGACAAAAGTCTTGGGATGCCTGACCATTTCACCATCTAGGACTTTCATTACATTGCATACATAACATAGACTTTAAGATGGAGTCGGTCCCTCCTTTGGAGCTATAACAGCTTCCACTCCTCTTGAAAGGCTTTCCACAAGATTTTTGAGAGCGTTTATGAGGTCAGGCACTGGTGTTGGACGAGAAGGTCTGGCTGGCAATCTCCGTTCATCCCAAAGGCTTTGGATGGGGTCAGTCAAGTTCTTCCAGACCAAACTTATCCAACCATGTCTTAACGGACCTTGCTTTGTGCACTGGGGCACAGTCATGCTGGAATAGAAAAGGGGATTCCCCAAACTGCGTCTACAAAGTTGGAAGTGTGGCATTAAGATTGCCCTTCACTGGAAATAAGGGGTCTTGTCCTAACCTTGATAAACAACTGTGTCCCAATACTGTTGCCCATATAGTGTATGGTGAGTGCAGGATGTTAATTGCTTAACTGTATCATGCTGTACACCTGTACGGGAGCATCTGCACTCACTTTGGTTCTTCACCACCACCACCAAAAAAAACGCCTTTATCCTTTCAGTTTAAAACTGAAGGTTTGTAAAAATCACAAAGTCGGGATTTGCTGATGGTGAAAAAATATAGGCTACCCTCTCCTACATTTTAGTCCCAGTGATACACACATACACACATGTTGCCCTTCAATCTTTGTACCAGGTGCTGACAGTCCTGCAGAATGGGCAGAGTGCCAAGCTCAGCACCACCGCAAACAAATTCATCAGGATAAGAGGCTGAAAGAGAAAGAGAGAGAGAGAGAGAGAGAGAGAGAGAGAGACCCTCTCAGACTGGAGTGAGCCATTATGCAACTTGCTCCTACACTTTCTACGGATGAACTGATGAACACCATACTCTGTTCACTGGGTCTGCGGAGGTCAACTGGAAAACATCTACATGTTTCTCTCTCTCTCTCTCTCTCTCTCTCTCTCTCTCACTCTCTAAAAGAGGTGCCTAGCAACCTCCTGCTCCATTTGGCCCAGTGGATAGCCATGTATCTATGGGCATCAGGGTGCAGCTAAATGCTCCATGGCTTTGATGGCAGTCCTCATTCAGACCCATGGCCAAGCTGACCTTTCCGGGCTAATGTAGGGCAGAGCACATCACAGCCTGGCTCAGTGGTGGTTCTGGAGGGGCGGCACAACTGGCATTTACAGAGTGGACCCTTCTAGTGCCACATTCAAAAATGGTCATGTCTCAGCTCTCATATAATCAGGCTAAGCTACAAGGCTGCAGAAACCCTGTCATTGGACAGTTAACGTTATGTGACATTAATAAGTAGTAGTAGGCATCTCTCTGTAAGTACATTTGCTATAGCTTTTGGACATATAATCAATGACAAAACATCAGTAGAAGTACTGATAACTGCTGTAACAGTTTTTACTCCCAGTAATTTGTAGATGGTCCCGAACACTGAAGCAGATTCAGGAGTTGGACTTTCCTTGCTGTGAGTTGGACTTTCCGTGCTGCTTAAGTATGATTGATAAAGATGATAGACTAGTCAATAACCAATAGCCTATGAATAGACTAATGAAAGACTAATCTGGACAAAAGTAAAAGTTTTTCAGAGTTTAGGCTAGGCCCCTTATTTCGGGTGAAGGACAATCTTAATGCTTTATCATATCAAGACATTTTGGACAATGCCATGCTTCCAACTTTGTGGACACAGTTTGGGGAAGAACCTTTTCTGTTCCAGCATGA
>JBBJLS010000028.1:10629168-10642206 GCA_037577275.1 Bryconaethiops microstoma | reverse complement strand
AATATTGGACTTCCATGAGGAAAGAGGTCTGGAAATGGTAGGAGAACACTTTGCCACACATAAAACCACTCTTTACTATAATACTTTTAATTTAACACTACTGCTAACTTAACACTACTGTCCAGTAGTAAACAGGTTTTAAGTATAATTTCCCCAGCTGCCTAAGACTTTTGCACATTTCTGTATATATAATATTATTTATAATAACTATAAATTGTATACTATTTTCTGCATATGTGTTCATCTTCCCCAAATACTTACATAGCACACCTACAAAGAACATTAGTTGCTCATTGTTAAAAACGTAATCTTAATCTTAATCTACAGTAAATCCAAAATATCCAAAGGTTGTTACCAAATACTAGTGTATTGCAGCATTTTAGGTGCGTCTACCAAGTTACAATAGCTACATATACACAATATCGCAAAACAGTTGCCTTCAAAGTGGAGTGTGAAGAAAAAACATAAACTACATAATATCCTTCAGGCAATCATGCGAACCTCCAAACTGAGAGTTTATGTAAAAGGTATTGCAGATGATAGGAGGATTATCCTCCTCTGGAGTACTCTCTTGCATGCCAAGTGAGTATCGCTGCTTGATGAGTGCACTGACCTTAATCAGTCACATGGTTTATGGAAACTATTCATTTTGTGTACGCCACCATGTTGCAGACACTGCCCAAGATGGGCTACAGTATACGTGTCGAATCATATGTTTAGAATCACAGCTATCATTGCTATCGGATATTTGATGAAAAAATGCAAACCTTTTTTTTGTAATTTGGACCAATGTTTAGACATGCTTATAAGATATGGCAGTGGTCAGAAAACAATGGAAATTATTACCAACAGTTTATACCTGCACTTACCAAAAAAACACATTTCATGTGTGAAACACATTTCATGTGTTATTTTGTACAATAAAAATGTGAAAACCGTGAAAAACTCAAAGGATCATGAGCCATTTCATGTCGTGCTTGCCTGTGAACACTTCGCTATTTGAATGTTTTTAATAATGAAACAATCACGTGTGGTGAGATCATTCTTATGCAATAATAAGTTGTGTAACTCTGACTGTTGTCAGGACTATATTTGATTTTGTTTCTGGGATACACTATGTGGCAGAGCCAATAGTTTCAGTTGCCCTACTGCTTCCACGGCAGCTTATGTGATGCAATGTGAGTTTTCTATATCAAAAAGGCTAACAGTCAGACTTCAATGACAAGAAAGGGCTCCCAGGTTGATTGCATTTGAGCTTGCTTTAATGTTCTTTTGAGCATTTGCTATAGTTGCCTGGAAAAAGGATGTTAAAACCAGAAAATCTCCTTACGTAATACTTACCTGCCATGTTCTCCCATGTAAATTGTTTCTTGTTGAAGCTTTGGACAGCATCACAACTGCATGTTGCTGGATGAAAGATTTAAGAACTTTATGTGTCTGTTGATGTAAGATTAGGAATTAACTGGTATTGTCTACGGAACATCCATTTATTACATTTAAGGACCAAATATCAATGTGAGTGATTAGTATGTGGTGATTGTGTAACTGGTCTTTGGTCCAGCAAGCATTTGATTCTTTTATTTTGTCTTTCGTAATGAAAAATATGAAATCTGCAACTTCGCATGAGCTAATTTTTCTTTGTGCACATCCTGAAAACATGGAATGAAACGTGCCTGATAAGGATCGTCAGACCAACATACGAATAATTTTATGTTCAAGTGGCATACATTAAATGAATTGCCAAATTGTTTCCAACCTGAACTTGGGAAACTATGTTCACTTTACAACTATTCCAAGGGACCAGCTGTTTAAGTAGCTTCATTTCTCCACAATTTAACGTTGTTATTTTAAAATGAATCAAACATGATCAATATTGCAATAAAGGATGAAGGATGTTTTATTGAGATTATACTCATGAAGGATGTTATTACGGTGACCTGCATATGACATCACATTAAGAATCATATAAACGTGTCCAACGTCAGACATAAGCCTTCTCCCTCATTGACGCCAAGGCACTTCAACCCGATAAGAAGAGTTAAGTAGGCAGGCATTAGATCAGCCTACACCAAAATGTGATTACATGCTCAATTACAAAGGCACAACACAACAGCCATCAATCACACTGTAGGGACTAACAGTCTATAAGCATGAAGACATTTCACCAATCGTCCAAAGGGACTTCAGTGGTTAGACATCAGCCTTATTCTTTTTTTTTTTTTTTCAAGAGTGGTGTATGTCTGAACAAAGAATTTGATGAACAGTAGCAATCATTGACTAATAACATCTATTGCCTTTGAGTAATGCAGACATTCTAATTACATATAAAAGTTAATGAAAATTCATATCACACAAACACAGACTGTTTCCTTTTACCCTTCTGCCAGATTTGTCAGCTTTAAGCTGGTTAATAGGGCAACATGCTCCTCTCAGATACGAGGGCAACATTAATAGCCGCTCTGTGCTAATGGGGTTAGCGGGATGACAAGCTCAGCTAGCCACACCGCAGAGCACTACAAGTGACCAGCCAAAATCCAGCATAGGACAAAATTTGTCATGGCTCCACATTGGTAGAAAGGCCGTTGGTAGAAAGATCAGATGTGTTTAGAAATGCTCAGCCCCACATAGCTGGTTATATATATGAGTTAAGAATGCACACAAGTAAAATGCAGAGGTTGCTTTTCTTTTATCCACTATTGCAGTGTGAGCTGTGTGAAAAATGAGAAACGCCTCCATATATGTTGTGAGTGCAGTACAGTTTGTATAGCAGCTATTCTCTGTGCTGCATTCCAGCAGATTCACTCCTGATTCAGCTTCTGATGGGATGAACCAGAGTCACACATGCACACACTGTGCTCTTAACATCACTATTTTAACTGTTGCAATTGTAAAATAATGAAAGAGTGTTTTGTAGTTTAACACTGCATGATATATTAAATTATTTATTTGTATTATTGTTTTGTTTGGAATTTTGAATCAAGTGTGGTCAATAGTGTATAAAACAATAGTGACATGCACATTTTACACAGACGCACTCCCACAATTTACAAAAGCAATAACCAGAAAAAAATGATGCAGTCTTTAATTTTTTTTCCATGGCTGTGTTTATATATATATACAAAATAGTTTGCATAAAATTATTTGCCCACAGTGAGTCAAATGCTTTTGTAGTGCATATTAACAAGTCGATCATATTGTCTGATTACAACACATTTTACATATTATCTCACTTCTGTTACTTTTATTAAAGTAGTTTGATATTAATCCCTCCACAACCACCACTGCTGAAACTTTGACATTTAGTTTGTCCTTTTAAATATTGTGCTTGTTAACCTTTCTCTCCTGGAGATTGAGCTTTGCAACTGGCTCTTCTTTTTAAATAAATTACACACAGGAATGACCATTAAAGAGTGGAAAGAAAGCTCAGCACAGCACTCAGGACAAGGTAAACTAACACACAGTCCCAGATTTCTAGGCCTTTGGGATTTAGAACAGTTTTCACCATATTTAACATGTTTTTCATCACATATACACATATATTTATAGCAGCTTGGTTGACAGATATGCCATTTTTGCACAAAGTCAATTATAAAATGTATATAAGAAGGATTATTTTGCAGTCATGACAAGCTTTGTTTATTTTACACCCAGCATGCTTTTACTATGATCATGATAATCCCTGAGGAGCTGATTTAGAGCTGTACTTACACAGTATTGTTTCCTGAATGCTAAGGACAAATCTGACAGGTTTGTGCTTCTCGATTTAGCCTACTTTAGTCCTGCATCATGTTCTGTAACTGAACTGCACTCTTATCTTGTCTGATCTCAGTACTGTGTCTTTGGGGGTAGAGGCAATTGTCCCATCATGCTCCATTATGCATGAAATTTCTGGGAGAAAATTGGCTTTACGCTTCCAATGGATTAAACCAGTGAACTGACACATGTGGGCCTGCTGTCTGGCCATTGAAGGCATTCCAGAGGGACACATGTGTCTACATAAGAACAACAAAAGGAATAAATGATTCAGGATCCAAATATGATCCAAATAAACTTGCAAATTAAGAACTCGATGCAAGTTAACAGCATTTGATTGTTTATTGTGTTGTGAGAGTCATATAGCTATGTCCATAAATGTCATTTAAAAGAGACTGTGTAAATCAGCTATGGCTGCTGCATGTTTCGGTCAACCGAAGCTGTGAGTTCTCTTAATGAATGTAGACAATTTGTACCTGCTGTAAGAATAATCCTACTGGTGTAAGAATCCTGTAAGAATGATCCTTCTTGTACTTTTAAAACCACAAGCTGGGGGCTTCAGGACTGGCTTACAAAACTCTATTTTAAGGCAGCTTATGGAGGTTAA
Source organism: Bryconaethiops microstoma (assembly GCA_037577275.1). NCBI lineage: Eukaryota > Metazoa > Chordata > Actinopteri > Characiformes > Alestidae > Bryconaethiops > Bryconaethiops microstoma. The sequence continues at coordinate 10,637,846 of JBBJLS010000028.1, read as the reverse complement.
GAGAATTGCCCCTGTCTAGTCAAAAAATACTTAGCCTAATTGACCCATCATTAGCCCACTGCTTGTAACGTCCAAATGACTGAGTTCACTGGGTCATAGGGACAAGATGGAAATGTGTGCTAAGGATCTTTTTTACTGACTAATGAATTCCGGCCACCACATCTCAAAACAGGTCCGCTACAAAATCCTGTATAAATGCATTTTTAAATGTTTAAATAAATGTCACATTTTTAATGAACCTGTGTTGTGTCGCATCACATGACAAAAAGCTGATTAATGAACTGATTATTTATTACTGCCTCTATGTTTGCAAATTTGTACACTTACTGACTCTATTGACTCTAGAATACAGCATCTTTTTTATAACACTGCATTCATTCAAACTTGTACAGTAGCTGCTTTTGTCGACTACACTAAATGTTGTCTTGTCCATTGTGCATTGGTCCTATTGTGTTGTTCTTTCTTTCATGCTCTCTTTGTATTCTGTGTATACTGATTTAATCTTGTGGTATTCTGTTTTTGTTTTTTCTAGACGAATCTTGCTTCATTTCACTGTGGTACCGCGTCTAAAATGACAAATAAATCTACTTGTCTTGACTCAACTTGACGATTATTTGTTTACAATTACTGTTTGTTTTATATTCTTACAGAGCTGAGACAGCGTTGAACCCAGTGCACATCATCCACAGCATCATAGTGCGCAAGTCATCGTCTGCGAAGAAGATGTCAGAGTTGTGTGACGTAGCTAATTAATCTCACAGAGAGCCTGTCTGGGTTTAAATAGAGATATCCATAATCCCATTCAGCACTTAGCGGAGCTGTAGTTGTGAGGTGAGCAGACCAAAAAGATCCAGCTGGGTGTCCAGCCAAGACTGTGTCATTTGCATCATAGGTCCACCTTAGTCAGAAAGAGAGAGGGAGAAAGAGAACGAGACAGAGAGAAAGAGAGGTAAACAGAGGGAGAGGTGTAGAAGTAATAGAACAGTTTCTCCTGTCTGAGGAACAGCTTGTGAGCATGGGCAACACCAAGAGCAGCGCTTTGTCCAAGGAGATTCTGGAGGATCTAAAATTGAACACCAAATACTCGGAGGCCGAGCTGTGTGCCTGGTACACCACCTTCCTTAAAGAATGCCCCAGTGGGCGCATTAGCAAGGAGCAGTTTGAAGGCATCTATGCCAGCTTCTTTCCCGATGCCGATCCCACCGCCTACGCACGCCACGTTTTCCGCAGCTTTGACCTCAACGCCGACGGCACACTGGACTTTAAGGAATACATCATAGCCCTGCACCTCACCTCCTCAGGCAAAACCCTGCATAAACTCGAGTGGGCCTTTGCTCTTTACGACGTTGACGGTAATGGAACCATCAGCAAGAACGAGGTCCAGGATATCGTGAAGGTGTGTATGTGAGACCCATGCTAATAGAACGTCATCATCTATTGGATCCATAAACGAATAAGTAATCACTGATTAGTTACAAGCTTGTTCTGACACTTGAGTAACAGCAGAAGGGGAAAAAAAGGATAGATTTTACATTCATTATGACATTTTGAACAATGTAAACAGTAGCTGATATTTTCAATTTAGTACAACACAATATTTTGTTCAGACAGTGATATTAGAGTCCAGAAGACCACCTTAAGTCTTTTTAAAAAGGAATAACCTTTTAAAATTGGATGAAATTTGTTGAAAAATGTCTTGGAATGTGTTTGGCTAACAGGAGTTGGTCATTTGTGTGTCAGATTGGGACCAGTGTTATGTTTTTCTTTACAGTTGTTAGTTGTTTACTAGATGTTCAACAAGCGTGTCAAATTTTTCCACACGGTTAAAGGAGCTTAAGATGGATTATACCTCCTGACTGCGCAAGTCTTCTATGTTGGGTTAAGCCGTTTATGAGTCAGTTTATTATAAATGACAGTTCTGATATTAATTCTTGATTCTTCTTCAATTTAGGCCATTTTCAATATGATTCCTGTTGAGGATCAGAAAAACCTTCCAGAGGATGAGAACACTCCAGAAAAACGGGCAGACAAAATTTGGAACTTTTTCAAAAAGCAAGAAAATGGTAATGAAATAACTAAGAATTATTGTTTAGTTAATAGTATACATATTATTAGTAAAACTATCTACTCACAATCTTCATTTCTTATTGGCCTAACAGATAAGATTGCGGAGGGCGAGTTCATTCAGGGAGTGATGGAAAACAAAGACATCTTGAGGTTGATGCAGTTTGATGAGCCCAAGAAGATTCAGGAGAAACTGAAGGAGAAGAAGCAGTAACCTTCAGACCGCTTTTTCCAATGAGACTGTTAACAATGCATTTCTTGTTTACACACCCAACCTCCTCTGCCACCCAGACATCCCTTGACTCTATAGGACCTTCTGCAGAGTTATGACCTATTGCATTGAAGCTCATTGACAACTTTTCTTCTGAAAGACACTTTACAGCTCTACAGGGCCTGGGATTTTGCTTGAGAGAAGTCTCTACCACGTGTTCCTCTTTTTGAAGTTCAGATTTCTTGACCACTGTTGCCTTCTTTAGCATTCACTACCGGTTTGGTTACAGTGGCAAGGAAGTAAGGCAAAGAGCTTCTGATGAGAGGAATTAGGCTCAAGTTAACAATCCCTCTCTAGCGTAATCAATCCTCTTAAAATCTGAAGGTCAGAGAAGGCAAATCCTCACAGGCCAGCAGTTCTCCTCTGGTCCCTCGTACTCAGGGCTGTAGTGTGAACTTGGGTTCTCCTTATGCTCCTCAGCTGTTTCACAGGAGACATGCGTCTTAATATAACTTGTTCTTCTTTTTTGTACAGGGGCTTCAGGTGGTCATTTAGTCTGGGGCATGGGGGTAGCTGTACTCACCTGATGCAAATATTTATTGCTCAGCAAAGGCTTCAGTAACTCACTATCTCACTATCTCTACTACTGCCATTTAGTCACATGTCATACATGTTTTGCCTTTTATCTTCATGTGCAAAAAGTCAAATGACATGTTTTAATGATTTTTGAAGTTAAAATAAGTGAACACATTCTCTGTGGGGAACAGGTATAATGTTATAACTTAGTAATGGGATTTTCCTGTACATTTTACCACTCAATTTCAAATTTTCTTGTTAACGTACTAAGCAATTTCCTCCAGGATCAAAAACATTTGCTGATTCTGATTGGTTCTGATTAATATATTGGACACACATGAAATCTGAAATGTGCCTCAACATTTGCACAGGCAACATGTGTTTTATTTGTTTGCTCCTTATTTAAATTCAGCACAGCAATTGTTTATCTAAAATGCGCACAAGTGTGCTTTGTAGAGGATGTGCATTTATTTTCACTTCAAAAAGCAACCAAAGGTGTCACTTGACCAGGGGTGCCCAAACATTTGCATATGACTGTACGTATTCACTCCATGGATGGTTCTTGCTTTCTTCTGTATGAGGTATTATGTCATATTTGCTGTGCTTTGCAGTAAAAGAAAGACAGGTGTTAACTGGTGTAAATTTTGAGGCACTGTTCCTTGGTAATGATTATTATTTCTTATTGCTAATATTTCCAGAGAGATATTAATGTACTACTGATTTTTGTGCATGTTTAGAGATTTCCGTGCTTTTAAATATGCTTGACTTTCTGTGATAGTTTATGCGTCGAGTATTTCTGAGGATTTTTTATACATTTTTTTGGCCAGCATGTATCGCATATTTAACCAATTACTGCTTTATTTGAAACATATGGGGAAATATGTCCATGATGCATGCATCCATATGTCCATTATGCATCTTATACTCTAATGGTCATAGTATAGGAAGAACATGTGTACGCCGGTCTTATCTGTTCAGTCAGATCTTTACAATGCTCCCTCACCTACTCCCCACCCCGCTTGTATCTTTGTCATGTTGTCACTGGACATTGCCAAGGCTTTGGGCAGTGGTGAGAAAAACATGGGCTTACCTCTTTCTTAAAGCCATCTAAGGCTGTCTTTGGCTCAGCCTAATGCATGGCCTGGTTTCAGGGATGGAACATTGAGCCAATAGCTCGAGTTCTGATGGGATGGGGCGGGGTGGGGTGGAACTACGACTGACCCCAGGAGAAATGGAGCCAAAAGGCTAAGTTTCATCTGCTTAAAGGGATCAGTCCACTCCAATCAAACTGGCTGGGTCATTAGCATGAAGGGAGAGACACATTCGACCAACATGTGCAGACATGAGGTGCTACTTAGAGCCCGATAAAGAGTTCATGGTCCTGTTGATGTGATGGAAAATAAAAAAGTAGTTCAAATATAAATTTCTCTTTTTTTTTATTTTTTTTTTTATTTACAGACACTGTAGTCATTTCCTGGGCATACTGAACATAAACATGACGATTCCATAAACATGTATTAATGGGGAACATTAACTGGAGAGCAGATAAATCAACAATTACAATATCATACAAAAGGGATTCAGTTACGCACACAGACATTAAACTAAACAACTTCTCATAATACACAGAATGCACATCATTGACGTGAAGTATCGATACAATTTATGCCACATGTAATTCAGAGAAGATGAGATGGCTGTTACATGCAAAACTGCAGACAGGTTAACCAGGTACACCCGATGGTAGGCAAAAAGGGGGATGGTTGTTAGTAGAAAATAACCTCAGTAAAAAATAAATTCAGTGTACTACCTGAAAATGTCTGAGCAAATCGTCGCAAATCGGGACAAACTGTGTGTGTGTGTGTGCGTGTGTTCGTGTGTGTGTGTGTACAAATGTTTTACAAATACATACTCATACTGTATATACACAATTCATAGAAGTATCAGTTCCAGGTTTGTCTCATGGTTCAGGTTCAGGTACTGTATATATGTATACATGTAAATATATATGCCTATATAAGATGTCTATACAGCCATCTTATAGAAAAGTTAAGTAAAAGTAACAACAATCTTAATTATGGTGTTTTAAAACAACATGTTAAACCATACGTTTAAGTTGCCATAAGTTTTGCACTGATTACACTTTTTCTATATGCTAAATTCAGTGCATTATAAGTAATTGTGCATTCAAATGTGCAGAGGTGAGTTCTCTACTTATTTTCACCTCCAAAATCAACGACATGTAAACTGACCTTTAGAAGTTTTTTCCCCTCCTCTGCAAAGTGATCAGGTTTTGTCCCAACATCGACGATGTGTAATATTTAATGGTACTTCGTATTCCTAATGTGAGGTGATTTAGATGTATATCATCCCCATACAATCCCATTATGCTTCGAATCCCTGCATGGTTTTATAGCTCCACAACAAGAGTTATGACGAGTGTAACACACATGACACAGTAAATGCAGCGCACCAAAGCAGCTGCCTGCCTACACACTGGAGATTTGTTTCTGGATTTTTCCACAACGTCCACTTCGTCAGATTATAGCTCATATCATTCATAAGATCAACTGAATCTCCTTCACCTGGACACATTTGCTGTAAGGTCTAGTCTTAAAAAACAATTTTAGAAGCAGCACGTTGCTCATTTTTCTGAACTAAGTGTCCTGTGCTTTCAACACGTGGAGAATATCCAACAGTTTTATGCAAAACTCATGACTAGTACATGTACACATCAAAAACATTGAGAAAAGTCATATTAAATTTAATTTGTTGATTTGATCCAAATAATCTCAATCCTGTAATGTTCAGCTGCTTTCTGTAACCTGATCTCAAGGTAGAAATGTTTAAGTAAGCTCTTGATCTATAAACAAACAGTGCAAACTTCAGTATGAGACAAGGAGACGAGCACTTGGTGGAATGTGCTTATGCTGACATTAGCAGACAAAAAAAAAAAAAAACATTTTCACCTATATACAAACATGAAACAGAAGATAGAATGGACATTCCAAGGCAATTAACCTTTAGGCACTAAAGGGTGTACACCAATACAAATGATCATAAAGTCACGTCTGGTCCACCTCGGATTCACGCTAAGGTTGTCCAGCTCAGCCATAACATTTCACCTTTGATACTTGCTCTAATAACTTCTACAATTGAACTTGGAATGGAAACGGGATGAGACTGGGATGTTGCACAGAGCTGATTATTATGTCCTGCATAAAGAGGTTTCTTGGCTGCTTTTGAAGAGAAATCATATGGTTGGGCTTATGAGTGCAGTACTCTGTTGACACAGACTCTATGAACATGGTCAGTGCACTGAACGCCAGTGTCAAGGCAGTTTTCATAATTACACAAATACAACTTTTTTTTTTTCATTTTTATAGACGAAATAGAACTATTCACTGAGATTCTGCATTTTTGAGAACCGCATGCTTCTCTGCAAAACAAATCTGCAAAAATATGAAAATATATCATATCCATACGTAGATAATGCATTTTGCTGAGGACTTTTATCAGGAAGGCTGATTTTTCCATGTTTGTTTTGCCAAAAGTTTGTCTTCTAACTGTATGTTAATTGTGAATATAGTAAAAATTGTATTTCGTTCCTCATTGCAATAATTTTTTTTTTTTTACTACAATACAGATTGAACAATAGAACTATATAATGACGCTATAGAATAGAATATTAGTAGATTTTTTTTTTCCACAAACTTTACAAATGTCGAGGGATCATGCTGGTTTTTTAGGTTAAGACAGCTGTTTTTCTCCAACTGTGACTGCACTTCCTGGTGAAGAGCATTTTTGAACGACAAGATGAATGCCTTTGAGTTACTTTGAAGTTGTACAAAATTAATAATAATCAATAAGAATCATGAATGCTTCGCTTTTTAAGAAGCAAATATATGTATCTGTGGACAATTAATATTGACTGTACTCAACTGCAACAATTGAAGGAAACTCGCTTGTACTGTGCTTGTTTTGTGCATGAGAAATTATATCTTCATTTAGGGGTTCGCATGGATGTTAAATTGAAGCTCAAAGTCGACCCCTACCCACCGCTTCGGGCCCCGACCCGGCTTCTTATTCAGGCAACAAAGTGCAGGCTGCTGAGAAGAAGGTGGTAATGCACTCTGCTTCTAATCTGTCCTATATAAATAATATTCTGCGACAACTTGTAGGTCCATAGAAACCTATGAGACACTATTTGAATGGTGTGCCCAAAAGAGAGATACCTGTATGGCTTTGGCCGAGAACTTGGAGTACTGTGGTAGACAGACAGACGGGTTGACTTGGATAGTCTGGGTGTAGTGTGTGTGTATGTGTGTGTGTGTGTGTGTGTGTGTGTGTGTGTGTGTGTGTGTGTGTGTGTGTGTGTTTGTGTGTGTGTGTTTATGCTGTTCTGAGGCCAGTGTCCTCTAGATGTCCATGTCCACAGGTCTCAGATCTCCCGTCTTGTGCTCCCGCACCCACAGCTCTCTGTCTTTGGCTGGGTCTACACTCTGGAGGAGCTGGTCCACTGGTTCCAGTGTCTACAACACATTGTTTAGGTGTTAGTACATTGTTCCTGCATTACCCACCATAAGCCTTCTAAAATAGGGACTCACAGCCTCTCATAACTCACGGCCCACACAACCTAACACAAAAACTTCCAAGGACCACATGTAGATTTAAAAGATCCAGTTATATTTTTCTGACCTGAGATAACAGATTGGCTGCAACCGCTGGATTTGAGGCTGAAAGCTGAAAACAGACGTCTGTCTCAGTCTGACAGGTTTATACTCGCTATGTTTGGATTCCAAATGATGATGTGCATTGTTTAGTTTCAAACTTTCATTCGATGATACAACATAAAGTAATAGATGCTTGTTTTAAGTTCTAAAGCACATGATGTCTAGTGCTTGAGAAAGACCCCATGATGTCTAGTGCTTGAGAAAGACCCCATGATGTCTAGTGCTTGAGAACGACCCCATGATGTCTAGTGCTTGAGAAAGACCCTACATTCAACAATTTATACACTTGAATTCCATACAACAAAGACAAATGTTATGCACGTTATACAAAAATATAAACATCACATAACTAGCTCTTTGTAGGCTCTTTGTCAGTGATCCCCCAAGCAGTAACAGCACAGCCGTGGGCTGAAATCCACTGAAAACAGCAATGAGAAGTAATGGATATTGAATCCAGTTTCAGGGTCTGGATCACTGTTAGTTAAGGGGCCCATATCCAACATTTTTGTGATGTGGTAAAAAAAAAAATGCATGTCCATTTTCTTTGATATAAGCAGCATAAATACAGTAATACATTCAGTTAATTTACAGTAATAAAAGTACCAGGTGGTTTAAGAAGAACAAAATGAAAAACACTAGAACACTTGAGACGCTCCACGGGGGAAATTCTGGACTGCAGCGTCACAGGGCAGCAGCCAATCAGCAGCAAGAAGAAATAAAAAAACGTTTTCGGATTGACTACCTTCAAACCTCCCGCCTCTGAGTACAATTGACTATGACATCCGGGACTCGTCTGCATGCCCCCTCGTCCTCGTGCTGGTTGTTTATGTTTGGGGAGGCGCTGAGCAGTGGAGGCTCATTCTGTTCAGGTGTCTGGTTGCCTTGCTAACCGCCGTGACCAAACAACATATACAACCAGCACGAGGACGAGGGGGCGTGTGGACGAGGCCCGGACGGCACAAAAGCAAAAAAATGTGGAGAATATCTACCTTTTCCACGCATATGTCGGGGTTTCTGCAAACAATTATTAGTTCTGTTCTCAGAAAAAAATCCGTGAAATAAGCAGCTGCTGAACCACGTATAAGCAGGGGTTA
>JBBJLS010000028.1:10577658-10599161 GCA_037577275.1 Bryconaethiops microstoma | reverse complement strand
CCATGATGCTTATCTCTGAGCAAAACAAACCAAGCGCATCTCCTCACACCCTCCTAATGCCCATGTGTATTAGACACACAGCACAGACACACATACACACACACACACACACACACACACACACACAAACATACACACACACTCCTGAAGAAAACTAGATCACAGCACGGAGACATGTAACAGCAAAATACAGCAGACAGCCACACACACACACACACACACACACTGTCCTGCGGACGATCACAATCACAGCTTGTGCGCAAGTACCAACAGTAAAAGGCAGGACACACACACAAACCTTTTCTCTCACCTTTCTCCAGAACATGGCAGCGCTGGCCCAGAACCTACCGCTCTGTCCCATCCTGCGCTGTCCTGTCCTGCTGTTCCCTGCCATTCCCCCAGACATGCCACAGCCCTCCGCTTTCCCCTCCTGTCCCGCACCTCTTGCCCCGCTACAGTCTGCCCTTCCCCAGCCTGGCCCTGGCTCAGCCCCTGACCATGTTCTAGTGTTCGCAAGAAGGCTGCCCATATGGCCTGCTCGCCTCCTGGCTGCGCCTGTCTGCTTGCTGGCATGCCAGCACCTCCGTCCTACCACTCGGCAGGTCACGTGGCCTGCCAAGGATTTGACTTGGCCTGACTTCAGCTACTGGTTTACCTGTTACCGTCACACAAGTGGCTTTAACCCTTTAAAATGTGGATGCAGATTTCAGGCCCTCAGACTCATAACTACTTACACAACTTACATCTAATTGATAACATCTTTCTAGTACTTATCAAATAATTCATGGCAGTTATTCGTCTCAATTCCGTTCAAACTCCACTGACAAAATTCTGCCCAAGTCCAACTATAACCTTCAACCGAACACCTCAACCAAATTCTATCCAAAGCTGACTTTAGCTTGATAAAATTCTGTCCAAACATGACAGAATTGTGTCCAAACTATAGCGTGACAAAATCCTGTCCAAACATGACTGTAGAAAGTGTTGTCCACACCTGGCTAGAGCCCTATAAGAGCCCAAAGCCAACAAAATGAAACAGGAAACATTCCTAATAAAAGCACCTGTTAATGTACTGTGCCACACTAACTGTCAACATCCATTTGCACAGAAACGAATCAGACTGCATAGCCTAATCATCAGTTATTCCAAATTAAGTTCAAGTTATACTTTAACTAAAGCAGGGGTGAAGATATACTAAAAAGTAACAGGTAGGAGACTTTATGCAAATCCATAAACAAAACCTGACCCAAGCCCAATTAATTTTTGAGAAATCATCTCAAAAATCAGTTTTCAAATGTCGTGAAAAGTCAGGTCATGTGGGGCTCAGACAAATGTTTCATTTGTCTATTGCCCCGACATGCAGTCTAAGACAGCTAAGCAGAGGAGAGTCACTACTTAGTGATCTGACATTTGATTTGAGCCCAGCAGTGAGCAAAAAAAAGAGGACACAGATGACTTTAGATGAGTATGACTAGGCAGAACCTGCCATGGAGCATCACATAAGTGCGGAAGATGTGATGTTTGTGCCACAATGGATGTCATTCAAGTGTAGCTTCGTAATGTCTTGAAATACCAAAAGCATGGCATAGTTCCATACTAAACAACACATAGGGCTGCCAAGCAGGAGCTTAAGGTATATACGTGTTCTACAGGCTTTAAGCAGCCATGGCGCACAGACTTACACATCAATCCTCTTAAATTCTCAGCTGTGACCTGCCTCAGCAGGACAGTACCTGGCTGTTACGTTGCATCATGTCTGTCTTCTCCAGCTGCAGGACAGGAGCTCCATGAGTCTGGCATCCATTCACTGAAAGCACAAGAGAGGACAAGGACTTACACCAACCCACTGCTGCACACTGAGACACTCTCATCATCCACGCAATGTAAGATATATTTAGACTTGATCCATACAACTATAAACAGAACAGGTGAACTACGTCACAATTATTTGAATTATAATTGTGAATTATAGTTTCATGATTTCATAATAATAAAGTTTAAGCATGTTTTCAGTCACGGAACCTCTGCTTGCAGCTACTCTATAGGATATAACAAACTTCAACATTTTTAACTCTTAGAAGCTGACAGTTATGGTTTGTACCATAATAATGTAATTATATAATTTAAGAATCTGTATCAACAGGTTTATTTGTGTACAAACACAACTGTGGCATAGATTGAAAGTTTACAGATCTGACAGGATTTCTCGGCTTGATTCAAAGAACTATGACTGAGACACAACAAAAAATTAAATATGGATAAGACAAACAAACACCCATGGCTATGTATACTACCAGCCAAAAGCTTGGAATAAATTGTTTTCAATAATAAAAAATACGATATAATGATACATACCATGCTGATAATATGTATTTAGTCACAATATTTCAAATAATACATATATACAGCTATGGAAAAAAAATAAGAGACTGCTTTTCCCTTTTTTTCCGTTCACTGTTTGTACAATTTGTGGCAGCGAGTGTGTGTAAAATGCACAGGTTGCTATTGTTATATGAACTATTGCAGTGTGAGCTGTGTAAAAAATAAGAAATGCCTCCACATATGTCGTGAGTGCAGTAGTGTTTGTATAGCTGCTATTCTATGTGCTGTATTCTGGCAGTTTCTGATAGGATGAAAGAGTCACACATGGACACACTGTGCTCTTAACTATTGTAATTGATGCAATTGTGAAATAATGTAAGAGTGTTGTGTAGTTTAACATTTCAAAGGTATAATAAATTATTTATGTTTATGAATTTTACATTTTCTCCATACATTTTTTGTTTGGAATTTTGATTCAAGTGTGGTCAATAGTGTATAAAACAATAGTGACATGCACATTTTACACAGACACATTCACACAAATTACAAAAGCAATAACCAGAAGAAAAAAAAAATGACGCGGTCTCTTTTTTTTTCCGTGGCTGTATTTATATACCTGCTAGTAGGACGCTGTAGAGAATGTTTAAGTATGTATGGAATGATGAATGAAGCTGTAGATGATTTCATAATGATTAAGAAAGCTGTATAATAATGAGGATGAACTTATATTTCAAGAATCTACATCGTCCTTTTTCGAAGAACAAAACCCAGTTTAGTTGTCTCCAATTAGATTCACTGCTAGGACTCCTCCAATCACACAATACCACCTAAATTACAATGGGGAAGCCTATCACATGCTTCCTTTGAGTCATGTGAAGCCGCATTGTCATTGGACAGCATAACACGCTTGGAGGAGAGTGCTGACTACTAATCCTGTTATGTCAGTGAACAGATGCCCATGCTGGCTAACACTGTGCTGAGTGATGGGAGGAGATTGTTGAATGATTTTGATCCCCAGTGGTACCACAGCCACCCACGGAGGTGTATGTGGGTAGGGTGGCTGTGGTACCACTGGGGATCGAAATCATTCAACATTTTTAAAAAAAACAAAATATATTTACCTAAAATCTTTATTACTTACGTAAATCCATTCCAAATACACATAGAATATACACACTTTATTAATTAGGACTGCAAGTATTAGCATAGCAAAAATTATGTCTGTGAAAGAGATATTGGGAAAAACATATCACTGAATAACACTGAAGTCCAAAATGATAAAGTCAGACAATTATAAACAACAGATTTAACCTTTACTTTAAAATGTTTTCCTCTGAGAATACAGGACACCAGAGAAGCTAATTAAGTATTAAAAAGATGTCACTCCACTTTATCACATAAAACAGGAGCAGGTAATCCGATGTGGCTATATGATGAGGTCATACCCAAATCTTCAGAACTGGAGACTGCGCACTGAGCAGAAGCTTGGCAAAGTTCTCCACAAAAACATTTACTTTACTCCAAAAATAGTGATTTTGGGTGACTGCCAGAGAACTGAGATTTTCATTATTTTAGCCTTGATTGCAGCTGCACGTTACTGTTCAGCCAGGATTATTATCCTGTAAGATCTCAATGGGCCCAAATGAAAAATTCAGAGAAACTTCAGAGAAAATAATATAACTTGAGAGTGCAGTCCCACAGTATCTGCCAAAGCATGGGGCAAAGTATCTGACCTGGTGCATTTTGGGATCATTATAATTATAAAAATAATTGTTGTTGATGCTATTTGCTGCTGTTTAATATAAATTTGAATTAGACCACTTACTTAACCATCATTGATCACTTAACTTTTCATTAATGTCTCTGAAACGTAGTAATAAACAGGTGCAGCAATTTCAATCACATGGAGTTTTGTCATAATTTTCCATACTATTCTTGTACTGTATATATTGATGCATGCTATCCTAAAGACTTTCATTCATCATCTTTCCTCTCCACAGCAGTAGTCCAGTGCGTGTGGTGGAAGTACACGTGAGCCATTCGCAGCGACCCTTCGGGCTGCACGGAGAAAGCGCTTCACAGGCCCGAGATAACAAACCCTGCCTTCGGGAGCGGAATAGTAATGAAATGGGAAGGCAGGAGAGCAGCAGGAGAAGGAATGATATAACACAAGCTGTAGTGCTTGCACATCAGGATGTTTTAAATGTGGCTAGTACTACTGTCGTGGCCTTCGACTCCCTAAAGCAATGGTTCAGCCAAAAATCTGCTTATAATAAAAACTAAGGTTTGCTTCTTTAGTTTGGTGCTTGATCTACAAGGCTAACGGCACTGACATGAAGCTTATAGCCACTATTCTGCATTATAGAAACCGCATGATTAAATCATCACACGCTATATGGACTATGGACTAACTGAGTCATCTGAAATATAAGCGCTTAAGAGTTTTCTGAAATCCCGTTCTCAATGAAATTAGACAAAAAACAGAAACGAGGCTCAAATATTGATTTTCTTTTGAAATGTTTGCCCAGTATCATCACAGTAGCAGCCAGTACTGAGCTCTGTTACTTATTTAGACAGCACCCCAAGTTTTATTAGCCAATATGGAAGCAATATGTTTTTGCAAAGTGTGTATGTGTGTTGAAATGCTGATCAGAGCAGAAAGAAGGCTCATACGAAACAGCACATCACCCGTTCTTTCATTACCCTGTTTTTATTACAGCATGCTTGATGGTTAAGGCTACTTTTCAAATTGTAAAATAGCAATACTGGATATGTAATGCACTGACAAACCACAAGAATAAGTTTATTTGAGATTACATAACTCAACATAGTTTGAGGCACATGTGTGATGATTTACACATGCAGTTTGCACAAGAACGATCGGTGGCTCTTAGCTTTCATCAGCTTTTATTAGTTACATTGGCCTCTTAGCTCTAGCACGAAACTATAGACACTCACTTTGGAAACCAAATCTGTCTCTGCTGACTGACTGCATTTGGGTTAAGGTAGAAATTTGTGTAAATGTTGTTGATTACATCACTTTATGAAGAGATTTGGGTCCAGTTTTAAAAGTATTTTCCTATTAAGATCATCTTAACTGGTAGACAAAGCATCAATGTGATGTTAGATCTACTATTTCAGAATCATTCTTGTGCTACACTGCTTTTGGGAAGCCCAGACCCATTAGGCGAATGGCTTACTAAAAGATATCTGATATATAAAAATTAAATATAGCAGAAATGCATGGGTAGAGCATATATAAGGCAGATGCAAGCCACATAAAATCACTGGACCCTTCCGTATGCCTCCCTTGGGAAAGATATATAGATTTTCTTCCGACGTGGTCATCAGTAGGACGATCAGGCTTGATGTCCTCTAGAGTACTGAAGCATGAAACTCAAAGTCCAGAGAAGTGCTTATAGGGGAGGGGGGTAGTCCTGGCTAGAGAGGAGAACCATGGGTCAAACCAATGACATTTTAGGAGCATGGGGTTACCTGAGTTCATGCATGTTCGAGAAGTCTTTGGAGCAGCGGTGGGTGTACATGGCCGTTCCCACGTTGCCTCTGAAATGCATATAAAGCGGAAGACATCTTATGATTAACCAGACCAATCTACAGTCATTCTTTTATATGTATTATTTATTTATTTATTTTATATATGTTTAGAGAAACTGGTCCATGTATAGTTCACATGCATATGTTAGCATATGACCCTGATTTGGTATTCCAGCATCCCTCAGGACTCATTTTACCGCTTTGAAGATATTTGCATGTAACATTCTGCCTCCCATTGTAATAAAAAAGTCTCATCTGGATGCTCTGGAAATTTTAAAGGATGCTCCAAACCTTTCAACTGTTGTGAATTCTAATGAACATCATGACTGTTAGTCTTCATGACTATCAACCAGTAACTTCTAAACTGTGTATCAAATAGAACTTAGATAATAGATAACATTAAGTTATCACATATTATCATACGTTAATATACATCAGCCCCAATTTTACAACCTGACAAAGAAGTGTTTTTTTCTCTTTTTTTCCTGCAGTATATCTTCACACAGTCATTAAATTATTCCATCTGAGGCCTAGCAGCAAGCTTGCTGAAATCACAGATTTTACTTAAATTGTTATTTACATTGTTTTTGCCATTTTGAATGTACACTATGTGGACAAAAGTATTAGGACACAGCTCTTAATTGTTGAGTTCAGATGGTCCCTTTCTTCCAGTGAATAGTAATCTTAATGCTTCAGCATACCAAGACATTTTCCTGGAACGGATATTGTGAGCCAGACCTTCTCGTCCAACATCAGTGCCTGACCTCATAAATGCTCTACGGAATGAATGGGCACAAATTCCAACAAAACCACTCCAAAATCTTGAGGAAAGCCTTCCAACGAGAGTGGAAGCTGTTATGACTGCAAAGGGGGACCAACTCCATATTAAAGTCTATGTATTTGAATGCAATGCGTCCCAATACTTTTGTCCATATAGTGTACAGTGTTTTTTGTTTTTTTTTACCAAGTCAGTTGCATGAGAACGGAAAGTATATTTCAAAGCCTTCTCTATCCCTCTCTAAACCAGATGCAGCCTGCAGTAGAGAACAACCAACTAAGGGTAATGCTTCTTTTACCCAGCCTGGACATTTTTGCATAGTTGACCTTATTGTGATTTCAGTGGGTTTTGTTTTTTTTTTGCACTTTCACTTGCAAAATGTACTGCTCTTTCCTGGAAGCAAGCGAAGGGTCAATTTCCCCAAACAGAGAAAAGTACCCATGTAAGTGTTATTTGGTAATCTGCTGCAGATAGTAATCTCAGATATAGAGTGGCTATTTTGGCAGCCATTCCTGTAAAAGCTATTTTAGAATTAGGTGTCTAGAAGGAACATGCTTGCGTTACTCTGTGTAAGATGATGAAGAATTGTGGCCTAGTTGTAGCTGCCACCTGAAAAGACTGTAGTAGAAAGATCTTATTTTTATTGAATGGATTTAAGTGGCAGTAATAGATCATATTTATTATGTACATTTGGCACTCTATGCATTTGTTTGTCTTGAATAACTTCCAAGAAATACATTTAAATGATCAGAATTAAATCTCTATATTTACTTCAAATCAAAACAGTCTCAAAATTCAGCATAATCAAGTCTGGTGAGCCACAAGTATCAGATTTCTCACATATAAGAGGAAAATGGCAATTATTCACATATACAAAAAACAATACAGGCTGTTGAAAAAGACTGACAAGCAATCCGAGAATACACACTGAAACTGTTTACAAAGCAAAAGCAACAGCACGTGGCTGAGCCGTGCACAAAAATAGCCTGTGGACAGTTCAGCCAGTATTCACTGGAGACCTGCAGTGCCAAGCCAATGCCAGAAATGTGGAGGGTGTGCCAGCTTGGAGCCGAGCACAATCCAGAACATGTTCCCACAAAAGAGATATTAGATCAGTTGTGCTGGTTCGAACAAAGCAATCCAAATCAGCATTGCAAAGGAGCATTCTGATCCAGGATCAGCCATTAGAGACGGGTATTTCAATTTGGAAGTTTTCAGTTAGGAGGCTTTGAAAATCTGTCCACACATGAAAATATAGATTTTTACATATTTTGGTTTCATATTTGCTATGAACATCAAAATGATGAGCTATTTTAACTTAATACAGCAAGTTGCTTTTAAATTCTGAGTGGACTGAATTTGGAATGTTTAATAATAATCAGTGCTTTACACTAATTTAAGCTAATGTTCTTGTCATCTGATGTAAATTTTCAGTCAGCCAAGTTAACTATTCATCTAAAACATCACATGGCATAATATGATTGAGCTTCTGTGATTACAATTTGCATACAAATATGTAAGCTATGTAAAAAACACGATTCTTACCAAAAAAACACTATAAAGATATGTTACCGTGACATTTTAATCCTGAACCTTATTTTTCCAGTTCACAGTTGTGGAAGATACGATGGAATTTCGCATCCACTCTTTACCTGCTCTCCTCATGCGCTAAAATCACTCAAAAGTAGTGTTAATGCTATAAAGAAAGCCAGGCATATTTAGCAGCTATTTTGTTATTTCATACTGTATTCCTTTTTTTTTTTTTTTAAGTGAAAATTGTTCTTTGCACAATACTATAGAATAAGTATTTTTGGTTCTCTAAAGAAGATTTCATCGCATTAATTTTTCATTGTAAATGAGATGCGAGTGTGTGAATAACCTTTCAATACACACTGACCAGCCACAACATTAAAGCCACTGAAAAGTGAAGAGAAGAACACTGACTATCTTGTTACAGTGGCTTCTTTTAAGGGGTGGGAAATATGAGACAACAAGTGGACAGTCGACTCTAAAGCTGATGTGTTGGAGGCAGGAAAAATAGGCAAGCAGATTTTGATGGCAAGACGACTGTGACAGAGCATCTCCAATATGGCAGGTCTTCTGGGGTGTTCCCGATATGCAGGGGGACAGCTGTTAGCCTAGTGGTTAGGGCGTTCGCCCTGCGATCAGGAAGTCATGGGTTCGATTCCCAAGACTCCTTAGCACCCCTGAGGTATACCGAGCAAGGTACAGTCTCCACACACTGCTCCCCAGACACTGCATACCTGGCTGCCTGCTGCTTCACTTGGTGAATGGGTTAAATGCAGAGGAAGAATTTCACCCTGTGTGCTGTGGTGTTTCACGTATGACAGAATGGTCACATTCACTTACCTACCAAAGGTGGTCCAAGGGAGGACGACTGCTGAAGCAGCAACAGTGTCATGGGTCCCCCAATGCATGTGGGAAGCAAAGGCAGTGTGATGCTCTGGGTAGTGTTCTGCTCTAGGGTGCTAGCATATATGTCAATGTTACTTTGACATGTACCGCCTACCTAAACATTGTTGAGGACCAAATATACCCCTTCATGGCAGCAGTGGCCTCTTTCAGCAGGATAATTCGTCCTGCCACACTACAACAAATGTTCAGGAATGGTTTGAGGAGCATTGACTAAGAGTTATTATGGGAATCTCAATGTGATTGAGCATCTGGGGGGAGTGCTGGACAAACTAGTCAAAACAATGGAGACCCACCACACAACTTACAGGACTTAAAGGATCTGCTGCTAACATCTTGGTTATAGATACCACAGAACACCTTCAGAAGAATTGTGAAGTCCATGACGTAGTGGGTCAGAGCTGCTTTGGTGGCACGTACACAAGATTAGGTAGATGGTTTAAATGTTATGGTTGATTGGTGTAATGTAACAATATTTTATTCATTTTTGGATAATTTCTATTGGCCCATCCAGCATGCTGTATTAACACAGTGTAAATGACAGCTTATGTTTTCTACTTTAGCAACAAATGGAGATTTTTTGTAATTGGTTTCCTAGTAGTGCAAATAATGACTTCATCAAATGATCAGTGTTATCAGTACTGGTACCAGGATACTAGTATTGGTATTACGTGATATAGTGTTTGACTATCTCGATCACAAATCGTGCTCTCTCTCCCTCCCTCTCTCTGTCTCTCCCTCGCTCTCTGGCCTCCATCCCAAACACTGTAAACACAGGCTGCCCCATGGGAGAGATGCCTGGGCTTTATTCCCTAACTACTGATAATGATCACTATTAAAGAGGCCTGCCTTCAACGTGCACTTCTATTAGCTTTCACTGGAAAACAAATAGTTGTTACAGTATTATGCAGGCCAGAGAGAGTGCTGCAGTTCATCAGGAAAATGAGAAAATGAAAAGATTATACATCCAGTGTATGTGTGTGCAGAGGGTGGCTAATATGTGTGTGTAAATCAGATTAATCCATTCCAGATCAGTTCTGTGGCTCCCTCTTCAGATGAATGGCTTGTGGAGATGATGGAGAATGCTAATGATGCTTCCCAGCCTGCGGCCATTCGCAAGGCTAAGATGGCTTCTATGGTTACACAACAAAATACAAGAAAAAGCTTGCACCCTTATCAAACGTTTGCATTCTTCATCGAGCTCTGCTCGCCTGCTGAGAGCAGCTTTGGGCTAGATTCATAAGCAATGCAGCTGAAAAGTGATAAGCTACTTGCTGTTCAGTTTGCCCCACAGTAAGGAGAATCAATGAAAAAGAATATTCCTCCTAAAAGGTCAGGACAGCAAATAAGACCTAATGCGCTTGGCATTTTAAAGTAGGCCCACCTTGCTGGTGTATAGTTAGAGAAAGTAGGAAAGTGTGATGCAAAGCATCTTCTAGCCAGTCGTCTTCATTTTCTGACCATTGAACTGGTTTTACCAAGATGTTTTTGGTGTAAGAACAAGATAGGCCTCTATGCCAGGGCATATTTCTACCTTTTTATAATTAAAAAAAAGCCAGAATTTGTTAATGAACTCGACATTGTCAGTTCATTTTACAGAAAAGGGGTTATTTTCAGCCTGTATGGTATTACAGGTGGTTGCTAGTTGGTTGTGGTACAAAGTGGTTGTTGCTAGGCAGTTGGTAGGTTATTTGTATAGAATAATAAGAAATAGAACACATCTTAAAAACCATAACTGAACCACAGTGTGGTTCAAGATACTACTTTTTTCTTTTAGATATTAGTAGCCCTTGATGACAAATCTGATTGGCATCAGGTTTCAACTTTGGCATTGGAAAAGAAAAAGTGGCAATCTCCAACTAATTAAAGATCTCCAGGAAGTAAACAGAAGAGTAGGCCTACCTTTGCTATTAGTGTCGACATAGTATTTCCGTCCCTCAGCTGACCTGTAGCACTTCCAGCCCATAGGAAGAGGAACACTATCCGCCTCCACTTCTGCACAATGTGTAGGAGACTCCTGGGATACACAACGCAAAACACTGAAGAAAGTAGAAACAGGCTGGTACTAAAAACTCAATTCTGGTTTAAAAACATTCGGCCTTATCTGTGATTTCAGGGAATTCCTTTGCTTTCCCGACAGAGTAGTGGTTCTCAAATCTGGCCCTGGAGTACATAAGGCTGAAAACTGTGCTATAGAGTTTTGGGGCCAAGGACATATAGAATTTTATAATTGAAATGTTAACTGTCTGATATCTAGTTCAGTACAAAAGATCACCACTTTCCATTTTTGGACATGTCAACAGCAATTCTTTCTACAAATGGTGTTAGTAATCAAATGACTCTTCCCATGAATCATATTACCATGTGACGTGAGCACAATGACCAATTTCAGATGTCCCAGCAGAATGTCTGACAAATCACATCTGTTTAGTCTTCACCACCCTTTACTAATAAACACAATAATATCATCTTGTCACAAGAAATAATGGATGGCAATCATATTACTGCTCAAATCACAACATATTCCTTTTAAGCCACCCTAGATGTACAATAGACAACGGTCTGTCAGTAGGGTGTTTGTGTGTAAAGAGTGGAAATAGACAGCAAAAAAAGACTATTGTAATCATTACCTGACAGGATTCACACCTTATATCTAGCCTTAGGTCTGGTAGAAACAACAGAATGTATCGTAGGACTACACACTTAAAAGTACTACACACTTAAAAGTAAAGGTTCCTTGACTGGTTCTTTAAACTTTAGAAGGTTTTTTGCACTCACACTTTTAATTTGTCAGCCAATGAAAGGTTATGTAAGAGAAAAAGTGGCATTTTTCCAAAGAAACCTTTATGGTGCTTTTAGTTTAGAGTGTATGTGCCCCAAGCTCCCAGTTTGAGAACTAGAAACCCAGACTCCATAAAACTGCAGCTACTGTCAGGGCTCATGTACTGCATTATGAAAAGTGAACATATGCAGCAAAGTGCCACAGAAATACCTCATTCTCCTTAATTTAATGGAGCAGGGTACAAAGCATGACCAGAACAATAATTCAGCCATTTAGTAGTATATGACCTGTCAAAAACAAAACGAATGGCTTCTCACACCTTATCTACAGCTTTCAGCAGTGTCTCAGACTGAAAAGACAAACAGAGAGAGGAAGCCAGGGGGAGGGGGAGTGTAGAGGAACAATAAAAAAGACAAGAGACAGAGAGCAAATAGAGAAAGACTGTAGAGATGGAAACAGGGTGAAAAGAGAATGGTAGAGCTGAAATCAGCTAGAAAGAGTCAGTGAGGAAGACGCAATGCATTCAGACTCAGATCAATCTGAACTTCTGTTCTCAAACATCCACAGAGGCTATCCACAGAGGCTCTATAGGGGAGAGGAACAAAAGGCCAGAGGGAACAAGGGGTGAACTTATTATTTACCCTGTTAATCATAAGACTAATAATTGTATTACACATCATACTATAAATGATTCAGAAACTGTTATGAAACTAATATGTAAAACGATTCAAGAGTTGAAGTGCGCATCCACAAACAAAACAAAAATCTTCACATTTTCAGACCTGATCATCATTTTTACTTATCATAATAAATAGAGCAACAGCACTGGGAAGTCATCGGATGAGAAGAGTAGATTTAAAGGTAGAAATTGTCACTTTTTGCTGCAGCACTGAAGGAGTAAGGGGTTAAAGGAATGCTAAAAAGCCGACAACACATTCTACGGCATCAGGCTACCACAACCGCTGCGATGTGGGCGGACCACCTCTTTTGATGTGTGACATAAAAGAGATTCTGCACTCCTTCATTCCCCTCGCTCTCTCTCCATCCATCCCTCACGCTCTCTCTTTCTGTTTCTCTGTCTCAAGGTTTAGCCGAAGACCGGGCGAATGCTGCGAAGGGGGCACAATGGTGAGGTCTTTTACGCACAAGGGGGCCATTCTGAACTGGACTGCTCTTTCGTTCAGCCGCTTCAGCAGAAAGACAGCAGGTCGTTTGGGTGCACTGCTGATGTGAGCATCTTTCCTCTCGGCCTCCTCAAATCAGCACACGCAGAATTCATCCGCTAGTGCTGTGCTGCTGTTTCCATATTCAATTCACTTATAGGCCTTGAGAAACAGTTAGGACTTGGGAAACATCACATCAACACAATTTTCTCCTCATTGGAAATTAAAAGATGTTTGGTGTCTGAAGTTTGCTTCTGCAGTTTTGCACAGGAGCTATAAGGCTAATGTAACAAACAAGTACTGAAAGCTTATGCCTCGCTAGTTGGCTTTTTCTCAACAGCATATCTAAATCATTACATACTTCCCTCAAGTGTCACGTCGTTAAATAATCTCAAGCAAACTTGCTCATACAGTTTCTGACACTGTCCCACTCAGGCATATGGGCACCTTCCCAAGTATATTTCAACCCAGTTAAATTTCACAGCATGCTGACTTTACAGCCCACAGACTCTCTCACACTCGCATATGTGCTGCCTTTGTGCAGAAATTTCAGTACTTTCAGCACCTCAGAGGGAAGCACGCTTATAATATTGTTATTAGAACCTCCCTTTGCATTATTTCTGTATTCATTCTTTTTAAAGTAAATCCGAATTTAAAAAATGATTATTATTCTTCTCAAACTCATTTATTTGTTCATTATCACTGTTGATTTTACAACAAATTTTATCGGAAACACTCATCAAATAATCTGTCGTACTCAACCTAAACAACTCCTTTTAAAGGACCCAGTGCAAAGAGAGAGCAGTGGCCCAAACATTTCAGTTCCTGAACAGAAAAAGACAGACTGTTCTTTCCCATTCGGTCCTCAGTGCTGAAACATCTCTGATCTTTCATCTCAAATCCGCTCAGTGTGTGAAATCAGTTAATCTGCATGGGTCCCAAACAGCCAGCTCCACAGTTGCTAACCCATCAGTCTCTAAAACATTTCTAGCCTGCTATAGTAATGAGTGCAGAATAAAGAATCACATATTCCCTCAAACATTATCACACATTGATTATTAATGACATTTTTAATTCACTTTTGGTTTGTGACTTTGGTTGTGACACTCATGATAGTACTAAATTTACCCAGCGCTAATGAAAGGAAAGTGACCAGAGACCATGACGGAAGATTAGACATTGAGTTAGAATGCTGGGAGAAGAGAAGAGAAGAGAAGAGAAGAGAAGAGAAGAGAAGAGAAGAGAAGAGAAGAGAAGAGAAGAGAAGAGAAGAGACATAGGTTTGATCTGGGTGAAGGACAAACACATGTGATCCCAAGCCCCTATGACTTCACACTGTCTCTGTTACAGAGAAGGGATTAACTGGAGCAGCAGCCAAGTTCTCACATTGTGAATCCTTAGATTTTCCCAGTTAAATCCTGTCTGAGGTTCAGCTCTGGGGTTGCAGGAAGTTAGAAAAATGTTCCTACTCACACTGATCTGGGACCACTCAAACAGCTTCTCTTATATTGCTTAGTTTAAGATCCCTGAAGGGGAAGGAAATCATAGATCAGTTCAACAGCTTCTACAAAAGCCCTCAGTTCGCCTGTTGTAGCACTTTTACTTAGGTCGTGACTTCAAGTAAAGCAGCGGTCTCTCCCAACGTTAATACATAAGGAAAGTAAATCTAGCGATTCAGTATCTGACAGATACTGAGCACTCCATTTGTAATAAAACGGTCTTAAAAATCAGTGTCCATGCTGGCTTTTAGTTTTCAATTCTATTTTGTGCTCAAGGTATCCACAACTGGTTTTTTTATGTTTGATATCCGTAAATCTTCAGCTTCTATTTTACCTGAATAATGTTCTTATAGGAAAGTCTGTCCACACAGTGGCCACCAAGGACAGATATTTGTCTTCAAATGGGGAGAGACCTATTATACTGAACTTAAATACCACAATAACATTTTAAAAACATTTTTGACACCACTATAAAATCTGACAAAATCATACTGTTTGTAACAGACAAAAGCCCATCCTTCAGTTTGTTTGATAATGAGGCAAGGCCCTACCAGCAAGCAAGATCACGTTTTGTTTTTTTATTGAATGGTGAAACTTCCCTGTAAATAGTCTCTATGCTGAGCATTTCCTATTAATTTTTCACTGCCACATTTATCATTTCTCTGATAATGCTCATCATACTGTTTCCCTATTTGGTCATTTCAAGACAAGAAAATGAAAAATTCCAAGAAAACTATGTCATGTTTGTAAAACATTATTTCAGCGTAGAGCCTTATTTCTTGACCCTGGTCCTGGAGGCCCCCTTCATTTTCGTGTTTTCTTTGGTTTCAACACATTTGATCTGACCAATCAACTAACTAATAAATGATTTCTGGCTTGAAGTGGAGAATGCTAAAATTTGCAAGGACAGGATGTATGAATCATCTGATACCATTATCCTGTTAGAAAATACTGTGTCAGATCACAAGCAACACAGATGAGCTGTGGCTCAAATGGGTCCATACTCCCTACATAGTGTGCTATCTAAAATAAAGGCTCCTGCACCAAAATAGTGTATAACATGTCTAACAAAAAGCCATGGACAATTCAGAATTACATAATGTACGGATGGTGCACTTCTTTTATGTATCTATGAAGTGTAGGTCCTCCTTAAGAACATTTTGTTTTTCTTTATAGAGTACACAGTATGCTCAGAAAACCTCAAAGTTCACTGAAGCAGCACGGAAGAAGAAGTTAAAGCTCTGTCTCGGGCCTACAGTGATGTACAGTAATGTACTGTACATTCTCTCGGTAGAAAGAGCATAGAGGGAACAATTAAATGGACGTAATTCAACATAGTCAATAGAAGCAGAAGCGAGAAACTGGGCAATAAAAAAGAGCATTACCTCTAGTGCAAGCCAATAAGTATGGCTACTAAAACAGTTCAGGTTTGAAGAACAGATGTGGACTACTTTAGCCCTAATCTACGTCGCTCTGGATAAGAGCGGCTGCTAAATGGCGTAAATGTAAATGTTTATATCATTATAGAGCAGCAGCATACAATGCTAATTTCAATGTAATTTTTCTTGAAATATTTAATTTTATAAATACAAACACACACAACGTGTAAAGCTGACTCACAGCTGTCTTTGTGGAGAAATCGTCAGCCTTTTAATTAATTAGGTAACCATTAAAAGCCTGCTAATATCTACATACCAAGACATACTGTAGGTGAAGCTTTATCTTCCAATATTGCAATATTACAAATGACAAATATTACAAAATCAACTTAGAGAACATTATAAAGTCCCTGTCGAACTAAAGATCTAAAGATCTTACCATGTGCTCCAGTTCTTCAGACAGCTCTGCAAGACAGAAAAGAGAATTTGGGATAGTGAATGGTTCTGTGGGCCTGGTAGCATCCAGCACTGAAGAGAAATCACCATACAGAAAGTCCCCTCAGCCCGAAACGACACGAAGCCCAGGGTCAAAATCCAAGGATGTGGAAAGAATGAACAGACATGAACCCTAACCCCTCTTTTTTTCCTCTCAATTTCCTAAAGCAAAAAAAAGTCTGGCTGTAGTTACCAGGCTTGGGAGCTTTCTAAAAGGCTTTGTTTAGGGGTTCCAAATGCAAGTGGGTTAAGAGCAGGCACATGAACTGACAGAGCTTTTAGAGACGATGGGCAGCACAATGCCTGACACTGTGCAGTTGGAGAAAATGGAGAAATGACACTCTTCTCCATCAACAAGGCCAGTTTTGTGCTGTCTGACTCAAGCAGACCTTGTGCAGACTTTCTCCCGGCTCCGGATCCCCTCAGTCTCCACATGTAACGGGAGTGTTTCAGACAGATACAACTGCTCAGCTGTCCTTATTGCTTCCCAGAACTGAAAGCTAAGAAAGAGTGATGAGCTGGGGGACAAAGTACTGTCTTGAGAATGCAGAGCAAATGAGGCAGAGTGACGCTCCCACAGCAGAAAGCTCCTTCTGCATATAGTCCATCTGCTGGCAAGAGCTCTGACACAGCCTTGGATGTGTGTGTGATAAGACCTTTTTTTTATTTTAAAGCAATGCAGCAGAAAATACTAACATTTGGTAGTTTTGAAATACAAGGATTTAATACAATGAATATAATCAACCAATTACCATCTCGCAAACTTCATTCAGACATAATCTTGAATTGTTTCGTTGTATCTGACACTACAGCATACTGGTATCAGTAAACGCATAAAAAGTCCAGAACAATCTGTGTGGATATTCTCAGTACAGCAGTGATACTGACATGATAGTAAAAAATACTAGTTTTTGTATGAATGTGTGTGCCCAGAGTGAATCTCACACAGTAATCACTATAGTTCATATGATGCTGCACAGTTTATGTCTGTCATCCTTTAATCTTTCATCAGTGGCCAGTTTCTGTCCACAGGACACTGCTGGCTGCGTATTTTTGGTTGGTGGACTATTCTTACCTCAGCAGTGAACCTGAACAATACTCCAGCAGCACTGCTGTGTCTGATACACTGTGCAGGACAAACACACACACACACACACGCAAGCACACACACACACACACACACATGTCTTTTCAGTGTCCCTGCTGGTGCTGTGGGGGGACTACACAGACAGACCACACTTTGTAATTGTAAACTACAAGCTGAATAAAAATGCAGCTTATACAAGGTAAGTGCACTTAATGAAATGCCTCGTTGGCATATAAGCCTTAATTCCATGTTAATGTCTTTAGTCTCTTAGCTCTGGTGCTAAAATAATGAAGAAATTTCAGACACCAGACACATCTTGGGTGAGGGGGAAAATCTTGGAAATTGTTCTTATGCATTTCCACACAAAAAAGCTACACTGATGGGATGATGGATACTGATCCATAATGGTGCTTTCATTCACTAAGCAGTAAAGTTTTTGTTACAGATCTGAAATCTGTGCATAACCTTTCTGAATATATTTCATACACACTTGACTTAAGAAAGTAAACCTAAACCTAAGTTAATTAAGTGCAGCATACAGGAGCAATTTGATTGAAACGCATCTTGACATTTTCCATGATGGTGAGGGGTAATTTCTTAAATAGGTCAGCCAAAGCTGTCACACAGTGTTTGCTGTCAAATGAAACAGCAAAGTAAAGAAATTAAGTTATAGGGTCTTTTAAGCAGACTCCATCTCGGAGTTCAGTTTTATTATATTGTGAATGCTGCATGTGTGGGTATATGACTTTAATGCAGCTGTTTAATCATTAACCGCCAGTGCTGAAATCCCTGTACAACTTGTACTGTACTGGTCTGCAAAAAAATAAGTCAATAAATGAATGAAACTGTTACTGTGTGTCTCACAGAATATGCCAAAGCTCTCCAGACATCTCCCATAGGAGCAGTATCTAACAACACGAGAGCATCACAACATTATGGGCTGCAGCACTCTCTGCAAGAAAATATAAGAACACTGAATTGCAAGCGCTTTTTTTCACGTCTGAACATTCCTCCCTCATGACAAGGACCAAGGGCTCCCAGCAGCAGATGTGCTTGATCAAGATAAAGCTGTTTGTGAACTGTTCCACATCAGTCCCAGTCTAGAGAGAATTGAATGTCCAATTAACTACATGTTTAACTATTTACAGCTACTTATAAAAAAGTGGTCTGCATTCTGAAAAGTGTCACACATTATGTGTGCATACTTTAAAAACTAGCATGTTTATTATATAAAAGTGAGTTTACTATGTGTACGTACTCTGGCATTGAATTAACATGAAATTAAAATATGTTTTTTAAAAAAGCAGTATGCATACTTAAAAAAAACTAGAATTTATACCTAATTAAAAGTAGTATGCATACTTTAAAAGGCATTTGCATACTTAAAAAGTGGTATGCATACAAATTAAAAAGTAGAATGCATAATAGTTAAAAAGGCGTATGCGCACTCATTGAAATGAAGCATGCACCCTTAAAAAGTGGTATGCATATGTAATTAAAAGTAGTATGCATAGTAGTAAAAAATTAGTATGCATACCTAATTAAAAGTCATATGCATACCAAATTAAAAGTAGTATGCATACTCCATGCATTACTACTTAAAACTTAGGATACATATCTAATTAAATGTAGTATGCATGTGGATAATTAAAAAGAAGCATGTGTGGATAATTAAAAAGAAGCATGCATACTTAAAAAGTAGTATATACACTACATACATTATTAGAAATCACTTTGCATAATTAAAAAGTAGGATGCATACCTCATACATGTGTACTTACAAAGTAGCATGCACACTGGGTAAGTACCTTAAAAGTGGTTTACATACTGAATGTGTTCTTACATAATCAAAAGTTGTATGCTTACTTAGAACGCAGTATGCAAACTGTGTAGGTACTTCAGTATGCATACTTGTGTGGATAATCAAAAAGAAGGATGCATACTTACAAAGTAGTATGCGTACTCCATGCATTATTAAAAATTATTGTGCATTAAACAACAGCATGCATACTTACATAAAAGAATATGTTTACTGTGTGGGTACCTTAAAAGTAGTATGCATACTGAATGTATATTTCAAATAAAGAATGCAGTTAGCACGTATGTCCTTCAGACATGTAAGATAAATATAAAATGTTTAAGTAGATCATCTAAAATAAGAAAAGGAAAAGAAAAGTAATCTACAGGGGAAAGTATGTACACGTGTACATGGGGTGGGGGTGTAGTGTAGGCACCAGCATTGCACAAGTCAGTAATTGCACTTTGGGGCTAAAGTAAGCAGTTTTGTACATTGAAATAAAGTGACAACGCATGTAACAGTCTGGATCAGTATTGTGCATATTGCACATTTATTAAAGTGAACACGTGTGTAAACAGTACAGAACACCAGTCCTGGTTAATTGTGTGTGTGCAATAAAACGGTCAGCAGTACAGACAGAAAGAAAGTGTTGTGGTGTGTTTGTGTTCAGTTCAGTGCAGACAGAGTAAGCAGAGTACAAGGTTTGTAATGTATTGATAAACAGTACAACAAGAAATATTAAGATGTCTCTGCATAAGGTGTGTGTCGCCATGCTACTGTATCATCCATTGTGTGGCTACATTAGAAGTAGATTGTGTGGGTACCTTAATATAATATAATTCTCAATTCAATCATATCAATTCCGTCAAGTCAAATGGAGCGAATGAGTCTCAAAACATTTGTATTGATTTTATATTCTTTTTTTATGTATTTATTTATTTAGATCTGCTTACCTTTTTTTTAACCCTCCGTTGATTTGTTTATTCATTTATCTTGACCTGATTAGTATTTGAGATCTCAGGTTTTCATTCACTCATTTATTTAGGCCTATCTTTTTAACGTCGCCCCTCCCCATTGATTTTCTAGATTTATTTATATTCACCGGATTATCTTTTCACTCCTCAGGTTTAACATTCTTCTATCTACCTCATTTATCTTGACCTGATTAACTTTTTGACCCTCATGTTTTCCTTTATTTACGTATTTATTTAGACGTAATTGTCTTTTCGAAACCTTGTCGATTTTCTCATTTATTTCTTTATAGTCGCCTGATCTTCGTTTCAACCCTCAGGTTTACTGTTTGATTGTTTGTTTATTTATTTATTTATCTATCTATTTATTTATTTACATACCTAACTGTCCATCTGTCTATCTATTTGGATCTGATTATCTTTTCGACCTTCAGGTTTTCTGTTTATTTATCTTTTGGGTAGGTAGCTTATATCCATTTG
This sequence comes from Bryconaethiops microstoma, assembly GCA_037577275.1. Classification (NCBI taxonomy): domain Eukaryota; kingdom Metazoa; phylum Chordata; class Actinopteri; order Characiformes; family Alestidae; genus Bryconaethiops; species Bryconaethiops microstoma. The sequence continues at coordinate 10,578,419 of JBBJLS010000028.1, read as the reverse complement.
GGTTCATAGAGTGACAGGGCTGTTCTCGGACTGAGTGAAGTGAACTGAAAGTTTACCTCTTCCTCCGTCACGCTGTTTTGCCAGAATTGGCGGAAAACACCCTCGGCCTCCTCAGCAGCTGGACGGAGCTCAATTTGCTGAACTTCAGCCTGTCGAGCAGACAAGAGGGACTTGCTTCTATCCATTAGAAATCCGCAGTATTTCACCTGAACTTGTGTCTACACGAGTACTGCAGCCCTTGTCAGTGGATTTATGATTAAGACTGGGCTTCACGATGGAGGATGAAAGACTCTAGACTTTCTACTCTTTAAACGTTTATGACTGCCCACAGGTTTAAATGGACTTATATTTTCACGTCCCTGCTGCTGCCTCTAACGCCAGTCGACCAGAGGTAAAGCGCCCCCTAGTGTCGGTGGGACAGTTTAACACCAGGCCCTTCTGTATGCAAATGACATAGGACAGAACATACAGTATTTGTATTATGTTATTATTTTTATTATGTTAGTATTTGTTTTATGTTATTATTAAAGTATTGTACAGCTTTATGCAATTTTAATAGTTTCCAATTGTTACTACCGTTTCTTTTAGTAACAAACATTATTTTTTTCTTTTCATATATGTATATATATGAAAAGAAAAAAATTATGTTTGTATATATATATATATATATATATATATATATATATAGTACTGTGCAAAAGACACACGATATAAATGTGTTTATATCCGCAGTGGGTTTCTTTCTACCAGCAAAAACACAA
>JBBJLS010000028.1:10507599-10556941 GCA_037577275.1 Bryconaethiops microstoma | reverse complement strand
AATGTACTGGAGGGAGTGTCATGGGCCAATGAACGGTGGGTCTCTAATAGGGGGAAATATCTAGCCGGCCGAACCTACTTAAACTAATGCCGGCTAGATGAGGCTGCACCTGGAAGTTCGGTGCAGAGTCCGCTGGCGCCTTCCAGCGGGCGCCGACCTGAACCGTGACAATAGATTTGAGTTTAAAAAAAGAGGACTGAAATAAGCATTTGTACTGCATCTAAATCTCTGTGCCTTGAAATATTTAGTGAGAAATACTGTATGTGAGTTTGTTGTTTATTGGAGTCATGCCCCACCTTTATTTTGTTCACCTGTGTCGTGTTCTTGTCTCCTCCCTTGTCCAGGTGTTTCCATTGTCTTGACCTTATATAAACCCCAGTGATTCAGTCTGGTTTGTAACTACTGATAGTTGTCCTGGCCTGTTTGTGGCTTTGTTTGAAATGTTGTGCGGTCTCTGGTTTGAGCTTGTTTATTAGATATTTTGCACAAACGTCCAGCCTCCAACCTCCATTATTATAGTAATGCTTAGTGTCATTTACAGATTTCATCACTCTTCTGAACTGGCAACATCTATGTCATGGGAAAGGCAAAATAAATAAAGCAAACTGGCTGAGTAATCAAGTTACAAGGGTGAGGAGTGGACTAGTCTGAGCTTTTAGGGGGTTAATTGTTTTGAATTTGGTCGCCTGGGGAGCAGCCTGGGGAGCAGTGTTTAGGAAAGATTGCTTAAGTGTACCTCAGTGGTGCCACTGGCAGTCTGGGATTGGAACCCACAACCTCGCAGGGGCAACTCCCTAACCACCAGGCCACCAGCTTTTTTAACAATGAGAAAGTACATTGATCTGTACATTGATCTCTTAGCTCCCTTTAATCGCAAAACATTGTTTAGCTTGATTAGAGGGTTATCAAATCGGGATATGACTGTCTCCTACAGAATATGTGACACTAACCTTTGCACTCAAATCTCGACTTCTGGCTCTCAGCTTGTTGAGCTGGGACTCAGCAATGTCTGCCCTTTCTTCAGCCTGTTCCAGCTCATGCTGCACTTTTCTACAGCGGGTCAGGTGAACATTGGCTTGTTCTTCCTGTAAGAAATACAGCTACAGTTGGTCCCTGAGTATTTTGATTGACCATGATGAATGTATGTTGTTAATAGACACTAAATTTCACTCACTGCTTCTTCTGCCTGTCTCTTGTAGGCTTTAACTTTTATCTGAAGCTTGTCTGCCAGATCCTGAAGTCTGTTTAAATGTTTCTTTTCTTCATCGGCCTGTAGAACAAGTATTTGTGCCTACAGTAAGAGGTTTTTGGTCACTGAAATGTTCAGATTCGCTATATGGTCCAGATTCGCTACATGGACAAAAGTTGTGGAACTCCTGACCATTACACCAACAGGGACTTCAATAGACATTGCATTTAAATACATAATTTAAATATGGAGCTGTTTCCCCCTCTGCAGCTATAACAGCTTCCACTCTTCCTGGAAGGCTTTCCACAAGATTTTGGAGTTTCTGTGGGAATTTGTGCCCAATGAGCATTTATGAGGTCAGGCACTGATGTTGGATGAGAAGGCCTGGCTCGCAATCTTCGTTCCAAACTGTGTCCACAAACTTGGAAGCATGGCGTTGTCTAATATGTCTTGGTTTGCTGAAGCATTAAGATTGCACTTCACTGGAAGTAAGGGGCCTAACCTAAGCTCTGAAAAACAGGTGTGTCCCAATACTTTTGTCCATATCTGTAAAGAAATGACTGGGTCACTGTTCATTGTAAGAGCTGAGTGAGCTACATATATGCAAACCTGGTAGCTGAGCTCCTTCACTCTCCTTTCATATTTCCGTACTGCCTTGACAGCATCGGCTCCACGCTTTTGCTCCGCCTCCAGTTCATTTTCCAGTTCTCTGACCTAGACAAAGTGTAACAAGAAAACTGGTGGTCGAGATGTTTTTGTGGTGTACAAATGCATTTTCGTCTAAAATAAACACTCATACCCAGGGATTGACATAAGTGGTACGCAAGGACAAATTGGCATCTGTGGTACGCAAATGCGTGGCAGTTTTCAGTATTCACAGCGCAGATGCGTACCTAGTTTGAGTAACTTCATACTGCGCGCCCTGCCCAAGACACAGACTTCTGCGCGCACAACAAACCCCCAAACACCCCCCCACACACACCCCACCAAACCACGACCGAGTCTGCGCGCACAAACACCCCCCGCCAACCACGGCTGAAGCACAGACCTCTCTCCCCGCAGAACCACAGAGAACATTCTAAATTTAGTTGCGTACCAATTGATTCATGCAAGTACTCATTCGAGTATTACAGCAAAAAAAATATGTCAACCCCTGCTCATACCCTTGTTTCCAGTTTCTGGAGTTGCTTCTTTCCTCCCTTCATGGCTAAGTTTTCAGCTTCATCCAGGCGTTGCTGCAAGTCTTTGACTGTGACCTCCAGATTCTTCTTCAATCTCTCCAGATGTGCACAGCTGTTCTGCTCCTTCTTCAGCTCTTCTGCCATCATGGCAGCCTACGACCACAGCAGGGCACCAACATATTGAAAGCTAATATGAACCGAATGAATTGGAACCAATGAAACAATAACTCACATCAGTGATGGCTTTCTTTGCTTTTTCCTCAATGTTTCTTGACTCCTGAAGAAAATCCTCCATTTCACCTTGAAGTTGGGAAACATCAGCTTCAAGTTTTTTCTTGCTGTTTAGAAGGCTGGTATTCTGGGGAAGACATGCAGTGTGAACAATTAATAAAAGTCTTTAGGAAAAGAGAATGTGCTGCTGAATTTGACAACACGCCCCACCTGGAAATGTAAGAGTCCCACTCGTTCACTGGCATCCACCAACTCCTGCTCAGCCACTTTGTGACTTCTCTCTGACTGTTCAAGGGCTGCTCTCAGTTCTTCAATCTCAGCCTGCATTAGGGCAGTCCTGCGCTCTGCCAGGGCCACCTGTTCTTTCAAGTCCTCCTGCCCTCTTATAGTATCATCCAAATGCATCTGAGCATCCTGTGCATAAACAGACTGGTTAAAACCAAGAAGGTCCCATGAAGATATCATCTCTACAACCTCATGCTTATTACAGTACTTTCAATTGCTATGAAATGACAGTGAAGACCTTGAGCTGCCCTTGAACGTTCCTCAGTTGTTTCTGGGCCTCAGCAGCCTGGCGGTTGGCATGACTCAGCTGAATCTCCATCTCATTGAGATCTCCCTCCATCTTCTTCTTGACCCTTAGGGCATCATTCCTGCTTCTGACCTCAGAGTCCAGAGTGTTCTGCATGGAGTCTATAATTCTCTGGCTGTTCCTCTTTAGTTGCTCAATTTCCTCATCCTTCTCAGCCAGCTTTCTGTCAATCTCACTTTTCACCTGACTCAACTCCAGCTGAACACGAAGAATCTTAGATTCTTCATGTTCCAGGGATGCCTGAAATTCCAGGAAGGACCTTTCAATGAATCTTATCTATGCTACGTACATATTGGGTCAGTTTCCCGGACAGGGATTAAGCCAAGTCCAGGATTATGTAGTGCTGTGAATAGAAATTTTCCATTGAAAAGCAAAGGGTAGTCCAAGACTAGACTTAATCCCTGTCTGGAAAACCGACCCATAATCTTGTATTAGATAATTCCTTACCTCTGTCTCCTCCAGTGATCCTTGCATCTCCAATTTCTCGGCCTCCATTTGCTTCCTGGCTTTCTCCAGCTCATGGATGCTCTTACCATTTTCCCCTATGTGCTCAGTGAGATCTGAAATCTCCTCTGCATTTAAAATATGAAATTATTTTAGTTTTAACACAGGTTCTTTGCCATTGTAATCTATTATCCAAGTGTGTTACTTACGTTGCAGATTGTTATTCTCTCGCTTGAGGCTTTCAAGATGATCCAAGGTTTCCTCATAAGAGTTTTTCATTTTGAAAAGCTCATTGCTTAATGCTCGCATTTCTTTCTGAGCTACTTCCAGCTCTGCCTGAGACTCCTCATACTTCTGCTTCCACTCAACCAATATCTAAGCCCAAAGGCATCAAAGATCATTTGAAGACAGTTTGCACCAATTATCACTGTTTTCATTGTTACATTATTTTATTACCTTGTCAAAGTTCCTCTGCTTCTTGTCTAGGTTTGCTTCCATCGTGTTTGACTTTGAAATATCAACCTTAAGGTCTTCTGTCTCGCTTTGCAGTCTCTGCTTGGTTTTCTCAAGGGAAGCACACTTTGCATTTGCTGTCTCAATTCGCTCCTCTGCGTCTTGGAGACGCTGAGCAAGCTTCTTCCTGCACACATTACAATGCATGTTAATAAGAATGGCAATTCCATGCAATAAAACTACAGATGAATGACACATTCAAAGAAAAACCTGAATAAATCAGTGAGGAGACCTGCTTCCAGACAGGTGTACTGCATGACACATTTAAGCAAGTAACATTCAACCATTAATCCTACCACTCTTTGAAAAAGTGTCCATTATTGAGGCAAGAGCTTCACAAAGACTTCTCAGCTGACCACTGCTTCAGTAACTGAAGGTACATCTGCATGTAAATCTATGGGAAAACTGTCAGTAACTCAAAATGCAAAGAAAAACAGAAGAGCTCTTGCTCCAGCGAACAAGAATGTCATTGCAGGATCAATCTACAACTACACAAAGGGAACATTATAGTATGGCTGTAATGCATAAAACCCTTATTACAAAGATGAATGTACACTTCAGAGTTTGGTGGTATAAAAACACAGGCCTACAATCATTCACCATATTATCCACAAGTGGGCAAGTGCATGTGTGGTGTACACTAAGACAATGTGCACGGCTTTATGCCTATAGGGAATAGATCTTGATGTATTGCTGTAATGGGAATTTTGCTGGCATAGTTTGGGTACCTCTGTCATCTCAGAGGGAAGGGTCTCTGCAAAATAATGCAAAGTTATTCTGACTGGTGACCTTTATCCTTTGATGAAACATTTCTACTCTGATGGGAATGATCTCTCCCAGGATGGCAGTGTTCCCTCCACAGGTCAAGAATGGTTTGAAAATAATGTACATCATATGAATTGGCCTTCACAGTCACCGAATCACAACGTTAGACAGAACTCTCCACCATCACCATCCTCAAAACGAGAACAAAAATAATATCTTTTAAAAGAGTGATGATCCATCTTTCCAGTAAGGCTACAGGAAACATGCCAAAGCACACTGTCGCGATTCTGGTATATCACGGTGGCCATACACATCCAGATTTAGGTAAAATAAGACTCACTTGGCCTCCTCAAGTTCCTCGGTGCGCTGGATGGCATCAGTATCATATTTAGTTCTCCACTGAGCAAGTTCATTGTTGGCCTTGGATGTTCCACGCTGCAGCTCAGCCTTGGCCTCCAGTTCTTCCTCAAACTGCTCCCTTAGGAGATCACAGTCATGCCGGGCTGATTGCAAAGCATGCGCCAGGCCGTTCTTAGCCTACAGTGACAAAAAAGTTTAAGTAACCTTGCTTGAAGCAGACAAAGAAACTGGCAGAGTCGCTGATGTTATTGACCTTTGACTCCTCCTCAAGTTGTCTCTTCAACTCATCAAGCTGCTGAGTGAAACCCTGCTTTCCCCGCGTAAGCTGTGAAATAAGGCTTTCCTTCTCTTCAGCTTTCCTGGAAAACTCTCCTGAGGAAATGTAAATGTTCTGTATTACGTTTATCTATTACAGTAAGCAATGTGTAGAAGCTGTCCGTTTTTTTTTTTACCATTTTCACTTTGAAGTCGAGCTTTTTGTGCACATAAATCATGGATCTGCCTTGTGTGTTCTTCATTCTTGATTTTCATTTCAGTGAGCTGGTCTTCAAGACTACGACACATCTTTTCCAGGTTAACCTGTCATTGTCATAGAGTTAGCTTTTAACTTGTAATGAGACCTTCCCATGCTCTAATTATACTAATTTGAGAACAAATACAAAACTTTATTTGAAACCTTGGCTTTTGCTAAGGCTTCCATGTTGCTTGCCAAGTCATCAATCTCCATCTTGTATTCATTCTTCTCTTTCTCAAGCTTTTGCTTTATTCGTTTGAGGTTGTCAATGTGATCGCTGAGCTCAGCCACACTATCCGCTTGTTTCTTGCGCAGAGCTGCAGTCATTGCTTCATGCCGGAGAGTGGATTCTTCAAGATCCCGCCGGAGCTTCTGGAACTCAATTTCTCGTTTCTTATTCATCTCAATCTGAGCGGCAGTGGCCCCTCCAGCTTCCTCCAGCCTCTCGCTGATCTCTTCAAGTTCCCTGGAGAGATCAGATCTCTGCTTCTCTACCTTGGCTCTGGTGGCACGCTCAGCCTCAATTTCTTCTTCTAACTCCTCAGTACGAGCCTTGAACAATGAAGAAAATGTGATGATTAAAACAAAATGGTTTGATCAAATGAAAATGTAATTCTGAGTAAACTATGTAAATAATATTACATGGAGTTCTTTTATCTTCTTTTGAAGTTGGGAGCCCAAGGCTTGCTCATCTTCTATTTTGCTCAAGAGATGAGCTAACTCAAAGTCTTTTCTGCAAAAAGGACACATTGTTTATAGACAAACTGTGAATTCTTACATTGTTAAATGTCAAAATTCCTAATAGTCTTACTTCTTTAGTTTCTCCTCTAGCTGCTGTTTGTCATTTTCCAAATCCATTATGGATTCCTGGGTTAATTTTAAATCACCCTCCAGTTTCCTCTTGACCCGCTCAAGATCCATGCGCATCTTCTTCTCTTGCTCCAATGATCCTTCCAGCTGTGTGGCAGAAGGAGGTATGAGGTTTGTAGGGACTCAAATCCACAATTACCCATGATAATACTTGTACTCACATCATCTACTTGCTGTTCAAGTTTAGTTTTAGCTTTGGTCAAGTTATTGACTTTGTCTTCTTCTGCCTGAAGGTCATCAAGAGTCTGCTGTTGTGCCTCTTGGAGGGCTTTCTTCTCTTTGGATAACTTTACAATGTTCTCGTCCTGACTAGAAATCTCCTCTGTAAGGTTTTTGACCTGCAATGGTCACCAGCGGTTATAAGAAAATAGTCTATTTGATTTGTTCTGACTGATTTGTAATTCAGCTCCACAATCTCACACATATCCAGACCTTATTCTCAGTCGCATGTTTTTCCTTCTCCACTTTTGCCAAGGTAAGTTCCAGGTCATCTATGTCCTTCTTCAGTTCAGAACATTCATCTTCCAGTTTCCTTTTCTTGGCTGTGAGTTCAGCATTGATCTCCTCTTCATCCTCCAGTCTTTCAGCTGTCTCCTTTAGCCTGGCTTCCAACTGGATCTTACTTTTTATTAGTCCTTCACATCTTTCCTCTGCATCTGAAAGATGTTCACTGTCCTGAGAGGACATGTGACATTAGCAGCCCTGTGATGTTTACTGATGTCTTTCACCATTTTTTTCAAAACACCTAACAGTAAAGGTCTATTACATGAAGAGAAAGAAGACCGTCTTTGACCAGTAAGGGATGAGTCAACTTACAGCTTGAACTTGTAAAACGAGATCATTTTTCTCCTGAAGCACAGAGACCATTTTCTCCTCCAGTTCTTTTCTTTTGGCTTCTGCTTTGGCAAGGTCTTCTTTGCACTTCAGAAAGTCTTCCTTCATAGTGGCCATCTCTTTCTCTGTCTCAGCACTTTGGAGCAGAGGCTTTATCTTGAAAAACAGTTTCATCCATGGCCAGTGTTTCACATTCATGAATGAGCGGATATTGTATTGGATGGTGTAAATGGCATCTCTGAAAAAAGAAAAGATAATCACGTGTGTGAGCTGACTATCATATGCAATTTAGGCTAAATGCTAAATGGTCCATTGGACATATTGTACATACTTTTGAGCATACATCTTTGCAAATTCTACCCTCATGAGGTATCCACGACAAAGGGCCTGAGTGCAGGTCACTAGAGATGCCAGTTTTTCATCTCGCATCTCCTCCAATGTCCCCAGCAAACCCGCTTTGAAAAATACCTTCAGTTAGAGATTAGAGAGGTTTTGATGATAGATGCCAGTCTCTGATATCAGTGTCATTATTGATCAGTGGTATAATTTAATTAAATTACATTTCTGTTGGACACATCATTAGTTCTGAGCACTGAAAAAAAATACCTCAAAATTCCTACCTTCGTATGGCCAAACTTGTACTGTGTGTGATCAATATCAATTGATCCCAAGAGCTTCTCAGAAGCCTTCTTGCTATCAATAAACTGTTTCTCAGGAATAGCACTAGCATTTAGGACTCTGTACCTGTAAAATACAGAGTCATAGAATACAGGCAACAGATCAGGCCCTAATTACAGATTCTGTGCCAAGTTCAAAGACTAGCTTAATTACCTCTGTTTGAAGTCAGCATACAGGATTCTGCTGGGAAAGCCTTTCCTACAGATCCTAATACCCTCCAGCACACCATTACATCTCAGCTGGTGGATGACCAGCTGGTTTTCCATTATGCCTGAATGGATTTTAAATTACATTTTGATTGAAAATCTTAGAAGGTTGTGTAGCAACCATATTTTTGAAATATGCATGTGTTCATTTTATCCTCTGTGTACCTGGTGTCTTCACTTCATTGGGAATCAAGCACCGTACAAAGTGAGGATGTGTACTCCTCAGGTTGGTCATCAACTTTCCAAGATTCTCCTATGGGAAAACGTAAAGAGTCAATCATTCCCAAGAAACACCAATCAGTCTCATCAAAGGGGAAACATCTCATACTAACTGTACATACTCTGAAAACAGCTGAAACTGTCTGGAATGAACCTCCTTTCTTCTTTTGGCTTCCCTTTTTTCCTCCTCCACCACTACTTCCATCTTTACAACAGAATGTGCAAAGCAGATATCTATTTTATTTTCTGAAACAATGTAAGTTTAGTATAGTATTATTTCAGTTATGTTCAGTCGTAATAGGAAATAATCACCTCCTTCAAAATATTCACATTTTGTTGCATTGTAGCTTGAAGTGAAGACATGAAAAAAATCTTCTTTAGCCACTGTGTGGTCAGTTTTGCTGTGTGTTTTGGGTCATTGTTATGTTAGAAGGTGAGCTGTATTGGCTTTCCACTAGATGTACTGTTCGGTGTTGAAGCCAAACAGTTCGATCTTGGTCTCAAATGATGATTTTGGTCACAGTTATTTTCTGCTTGGCCTCAGAATCTTCAAGGTGCATTTTGGCAAAGCTCAATCGAGACTTAATGTGGTCTTTCTTAAGGAGTTGCTTTTTTCCTGCAACCCTCCCATACAAGCCGTATTTGTGGGGCACTTGTGATATTGTGGTTACATGCACACAGTGCCTAAATTCCTGCAACTGCTTCAAAGTTGCCATAGGTCTCTTGGTAGACTCTCTGACCACTTTCTTCCTCATTCTACTGTCCAGGTTGGAGGAACAGCCTGATCTGGGTAAGATCCTAGTAGTATCAAATGCTTTCCACTTTCTAATTATAGACCTTACTGTGCTCCTAGGGATTGATAAAGCTATTGATATTTTTTGTATCCATCTTCTAACTTGTTTGACAACTTTATTCCTTAGATCTTTCGACAGTGCCTTGCCACCCATAGTTGATTGTTTGCTTACAGTTGCATGACCAAGCACTAAAATGCTCCTGGAATATCTGTTTTTATTTACAGTTGATCCCTGGTGAAAGCCAATTAGCTTGGTGTATTTTTAGGATGTCAGTGATTCTAAATTCTGATAACTGTTATCATATCTTTCACTAGGATGTTATGAGTTGCACTGAGTACATACAGCTGAAAAATATGTTTTTGTGTATTTGTTTTCATTTAAGGTAACAAAATTACCCACTGCATTACCTGTTTCTGATGATGCAAAGGAGGCATAAAGGAGAGCCAGCAACTTGACTGAAGACTTTTGGTACAGCTGAACAACAGATTCATTTAATGGGTCTTTGTTCTTATCTAGCCAGCCAGTAATATTGTAGTCCACAGTGCCAGCGTAGTGCACTAAAGAGAAATGGGCCTCGGCCTTGCCTTTGGCAGGTTTTGGCTTTTGGAACGCATTGTTTTTTCCTAGGTGTTGATCATAAAGCTTGTTCTTGAAGGATGTGTCTGTAGCCTTGGGAAACATACACTCCTCCTCAAGTATGGAGAAGATGCCCATTGGCTAGGAACAAATAAATAGTTAGAGAAGCATCATAGAAGGGACATCATAAAGTTGATAAAAAAGTAAAAGATAAGATTAGTTACCTTCTCAATAAGCTCAATGCAGGCAGCCAGGTCCATTCCGAAGTCTATGAACTCCCATTCGATTCCCTCTTTCTTGTATTCTTCTTGCTCCAGCACAAACATATGGTGATTGAAAAACTGTTGCAGTTTCTCATTGGTGAAGTTAATGCACAACTGTTCCAAGCTGTTGAACTATAAGTACAATCAAGTTATGTTGTCATCTTTTTCACTGTTAAAACAGTTCAGAGCTATGATAGTGGGTGCCTGAGAAGATAAGCCTTCGAAAATAAAACCGGCAAAGAGCTTTTACTTACATCAAAGATCTCAAAGCCAGCAATATCGAGCACTCCAATAAAGAAAGACCGAGGTTGCTTGGTGTCCAGCATCTGATTGATTCTAATGACCATCCACAGGAACATCTTCTCATAGACAGATTTAGCCAATGCAAAAACTGAATTGACAACCTAAAGAAGTTGAACAGAGTAAAGTTTTTTCTTTTGCCCTACAGTGGTTAAACATGTAACAGAAAAATAGGATTACATGCAAATACCTGTTTAACAGTCTGTCCTTTTGTGACAAACTCATTCCCAACCTTCACTCTGGGGTAACAAAGAGCTTTGAGCAACTCAGCAGAGTTCAGGCCCATTAGGTAAGCGACTTTGTCAGCCACTGCAGCAACAGCAAAGCCAAGCTGATGAAGCAACTATACATCCCATTAGTGATGCTAATTTTCTATGACATATACACAAATGTGAAATCAACAGGACACCTTTTCTTATAATGTATACAAACAACAGATAGATAACTCAGTAATTTGTCAAATTACCCTCAGTGCCATCAGGTTCAGCCTGCTCCTCACGCTGCTTCTGCTTAAATTTCATGTTTCCATAATGCATCACAGCACCAGTCAGCTTGTAGATGTTCGTTTTTTCCTCAGGAGTGAAGCCTAGGATATCTATAGCCATCTAATGAGTAAAATGTGATGAAGTGTCAGGTACACTAATAGCATTTGTAGGAATAGCTGCGAAAGGTTAATCAGACTGAGAGCAGTCCTCACATCAGTGGCGTCCAGCTCCTCCTTGTCATTACTGCTTGCCACAGTGATCTGGCCCTGGCTGATCATGGGAAAATCATAGGGGTTGGTCGTGATAAGAAGCATATCTGAGAAAAGAAGATGCAACAAAGGAAGGAAAGTTAAGAAAAAGGACTTGGACCACATCTGCTGAGTTATATCTTGCATATATCTTACCTATCAGCTCTGGCTTGTGTCCAGTCTGGATCTGATAGAAGATGTGGTAGCTTCTCTCATCAGCTAGCTGAAAGGTCACTCTTGACTTCTCCAGCAAATCTAAGAAAAAGCAACAGACCATTGCTTGACCACTGCAATGCCATTGAAAGATGTAACACTACTTAGATGAGACGGACATACATGTTTCAATATCAGCTGAAGCCAGTTTTCCTGTGGTTCCGAAGTGAATTCGAATGAATTTACCCTGTTGAAGCGTTGAAGACAGGTCATTTTACCACAGTAATGCAGTTTGTCTATACAGAACAGAGGAAAATACAAAAAGCACTCACAAAACGAGAAGAGTTATCATTCCTAACAGTTTTGGCATTTCCAAAAGCCTCCAGCAGAGGGTTGGCTGAAATTATTTGGTCCTCCAGCGTTCCCTAAGAAAGTATGTTTTCAGTAGCAAGAAAGTCATCAAAGTCTTCATTAATTCATTCCATTTCTAATCACTTGTACCTGCACTTTTCCTGCTGTTGCCTCTTTCTTTTTGTCTCCAGACACCGCAATTGTCGCAAAGTACTGGATGACACGCTTGGTGTTCACAGTCTTGCCTGCACCAGATTCTCCACTGCAGAAAGCAAGCTTTTAATAATACACAGGGGACCATTCATAGTTTGGTTTTGGGACCAATTTATTATAAATTAAGATGACTTACGTGATCAGGACAGACTGGTTTTCACGGTCTGCAAAAAACATTTTGGACAGATTGGCCTCACAGAAATGTAAAATGTGTATGTATGTGTATGTGTATGTATCATACATGCACATATATACATACTTTCCTTACATTCTTCTGTAGAGAACTACACTAGAACTCTGTCCATCTAATGCTCTCAGCTAAAATGTAAGCCAAAGTAAACACGTTATTTAAACTAATAAACAGTAGTCGCTAATTCAACTTACCTGTCAACATATTTTGATATGCATTATCAGAAACAGAAAAAATATGCGGCGGGGCCTCCATGCGTTTTTTTCCTCTGTAAGCAGCCACCACTTCAGCACTGTAGACTGGGAGCCACTTGTAGGGATTCACAGTAACACAGAACAGGCCAGAGTAGGTCTGCAGAGACAACAATTGTGTTTACTGTAAGATCCATAGCTCTGCACAACAGCCTGGTCATGTTTTCTAGTCAGTTACTTACATAGATCATCCATGCCGCGTAGCGCTCTTTGAGGTTAAACAACACAGAGGGCTCGTTAAGGTGGGTCATCATGGCCATGTCCTCTATCTTATCATATTTGGGTGGGTTCATAGGGTGACAGTCCTCATCTTTTACTGTGACAGTCTGCAAAGCATCACATAATTATTCGCAGTCAAATCTTCTTAGTCAATCTGATGGTTGACTTTTATTATAAGAAAACTTCAGGACATCTGGTTTTCTGTTATTTGACCAAAAATGAAAAGAAAATGTGCTGAATTCATTGCTGTTGGCAATCAACCATATGCTACAGATGAGTAGATGTGCTGCTTTCTTCAGGGCTACTAAAAATAATCAAATGCTCTTTCATTAAATAAAAGCTCACCTCCCCAGTCTCGGTTTTCACTGTGGTTTTGCCACTGTCTTTGCTCTGGACGACTCCTTTGATGTACAGCTCCTTGGCATCGGACACAAAGCATGCAGTTTTTGCATCAAATGGGCGATTCTGGGCCTCAATCCTCTCCTTCTCTGGTTTACGAAGGAAGGGAGCAGCTGGGCCGTACTGGGCCATCTCTGCATCGGTGCTCATGATGGCTGTAAAACTGAAGGAGAAAACAGGAATTTAACAATTAACTGATTTCATGAATAAACCAACCTATGAAGAACAAATGAAATGAAATGTAATGATGATCTAACTGGATCACCTGCCGCTCTCTCTTCTGACAGCTGTAGTAAGATTTAGTCCTGCAAAAACAACAAGAAATCCCACACTCCTTGAAATCCCACCATTCTGTAGTATTCTCATGCTCATCATTTATTAAAGTACAATCTAGAATGCCATGAAATATACATCAAAATTCCAACCCTATATGTATACAGAAAATAAAGTAGAAACACAAAAATAACAGTGAAAGATGAATGCAAGCTCATACCACTGGTCAGCACACAACAGGACTCTTCAGTGGAGTAAGAAGCAAGTGAAGGTCCTTTTTATTGAGATCAGTGTGCCAGATCAGCAAAACACACTGTCTATATTTGGGAATGTAATTCTATTCAAACATCATTCAAGTCACATTATCAATTTCTGGTCTGCTCTTAAGTTTAGCCACTGGCCTTCAGGGGGTAATCGAGTTGGACTCCACTAACAGGTGAACATCCACACAGAGTTACGAGTTATTTTTACATGCATTCACTTCTTAAAACCACAGGGTTTGACTTTGCGACCCTCGACATTCAAATGCTGATTCAAACAAATGAAAAAGTTTTAGATGTGCCATGAAATATAATGTAATGTAACGTAATATAATCTAATTTAATATAATATTCTTATCATTTAATCATAATATAATATGATTTATCATTTACTAATTAGCTACAGTTGCACATTAAAGCATTACATAATGATATTTTATTATGTATCACCTATAGTAAATACATACTTCATAATATTTCATGTTGAATATTCCTGTAATGTTCACATTCAATATTAAGTTAAAAAAATAATTCATGTTCATGTGGTATGTAACATTTTAACATATCGTTCATGAGAATGGTTTTAGTCTTCATTAAAACTAATCCTACTGTGTGTTATAACAGCTGTTATAACACGTAGTAGAATTATTTCCTGAGTGCAGGCACACAATATGGGCCTTTGTTGCCGGTTAGATCACTTGAGGATCTGATCGCAGGGGCAGATGTGAAGTTCAGCTGGTGTTTTCTGTGACCATTCAATGATCGAAGTTGCCCCCCGTGCCCAAATATACACCCCACAAAGCTCAGCCTGACGGAAAGTCGAATTGTTCACTTGTGCTAATCTGTGAGAATGTTCGTCTGACATCCTGCAATAAATCCTCGGCGAAGGACATAAACTGTAGGACAAGTTCCACACCTGTGCATAGTCTGACCACTGCTAAACATAGCGGCAGCCTTATAGAAGTGGAAGGTACAATGTTGAGCTAGTATGTTTTTATTCTTCAAAGCTTCGAATGTGGTGATGGTCTAATTAGAATCAGAATCAGAAAATGTTGATCCTGGAGGAAATTATTTATGTTATGACAGCAAAGATACACAGAGACAGGAACAATATAAAATATAAAGTCTAAATAAATCCAGTAAAAAATCTGTAGAAAAAAACTCAGTATGAAGTAATATACACTATGCTATAAACACAAATGCTGGGGACAAATACTATAGAGAAGATTAGTAACTTACATATGATCATCACAGAAACAGTTAACAGGTGCCCATGTGAGGTGCAGTGTATTACTCACAGGAATGTATGTCATGTCGTCAAAGATACAGTATAGCTAACTAATGTGTGAAGTGCCAAATGACCATTTTGTCATACATGAACACACCACACACACTGTATAACTTTGTGCTGTTATACAGTGTTTAACAGCACAAAGTTCTTCCTCTGTATTTAACCTGTTCACCAAGTGAAGCAGTGTGTGGGGACGGTACCTTACTCAAGAGTACCTCAGAGGTGCCACTAGCAGTCCTGGGATTTGAACCCACAACCTTCTGATCGCCGGGCAAATGCCCTAACCACTAGGTATCACATTCATATGATACGACATCATTTAAATGTCACTAAATACATACTACTTCATTTTACTGGAGCAGCTGGTGGCCTGGTGGTGAGGGAGTTGCCGCTGTGATTGAAAGGTCATGGTTTTGAATCCCAGGACTGCCACTGGCACCACTGAGGTACCCTCGAGCAAGGTACTGTCCCCACACACTGCTCTCCGGGTGCTGCGTCCCTGGCTGCCCACTGCTTCAATTGGTAAATAAGTTAATTCTGTAAACAATTTCATGCTGTGTGGTGCACTTTGGTGGGTTCAAGCATGAAGGCCACTTTTAAATATTATATGAAAATAGGAAAAAACGAATTGAAAAGATACTCTAAACAATTTTTCAAATTGTTTAAAATGTTCAAACTGGCGCCATGTGAATTAAATAGTTTTTACGCTTGCTTTTGGTAATATATCGCCATTGTCCAAAAAAACCATCTAAATCAGAATACAAATTCAGAGTAAATCAGAGTACACAATTCCAGTTAAACTTAAAAATCAACAGTGTTGACTGAAACCAGAGGTAACACAAATATTGTCCAATGACGATCTGCAAAGCGTTTAAACCTACCCACCGCTCTACTGATGGAAGTGTGCGCTCTACCAGCTATCGATGGCAGGTATGTCAGAGGACTCTCCATCCCAGGGCCAGAGTAGAGGTTGACTCCCAAGCATACATTCAAAGGGCGTTAGGCCGGCAGTGAAGTGACACAAGGAGTTCTGAGCGTACTCCACCCGAGGAACTCTGCCCAGTTGTGCTGCTGCCCATGGCAGTAAGCCCGGAGGAACTGTCCTAGCTCTTGCACCGACCGTTCAGCCTGACCATTGGACTCTGGTTGGTATCCCGAGGTCAGGCTGACAGTAGCCCCCAATTTCTGAAAAAAAGCTGCCTAAACACGAGAAAAAAATTGGGGGCCCCGGCTGGACAGGATGTCCTCTGGGATGCCATAGGGCAAGAACACGGCCTGAAACAGAGCCTCTGCTACTTCTAGGGCGGTGGGTAGGGAACCAAAAGGAAGGAACCTGACTCCCTTTGAGAACCTGTCCACCACCACCAAAACGACTGTGTTACCTGGAGGTCCGTTACAAAGTCCACAGCTATGTGAGACCATGGCTTCTGTGGCACTGGAAGGGGCATTAATTTCCCAGCAGGCAAGAGACGGGCGGTTTTAGATATGGCGCAGATGGAGCAAGATTGTCTTCTCCACATCTGCTCGTAAGGACGGCCACCAGTACTTACGCTTAATTACTTCGACAGTTCGGTGGATCCCCGGATGTCCCGTAGCAGGTATATTATGTGCCCATTTAATCACTCTTTCTCGTAATGTTTCAGGTGCAAATGTTTTTCCCCCCGGATAATTTTGAGGCACTGATCCCTGAGAATTTAACTGCTCTAATTCCATATTTATGTCCCAATCTGATGGGAGCTAGAATGTTGGCGGAGGGAATAATCGGGTACCATCTTTCGGGCACCTCTGGCGCCGGGAAGCGGCGTGACAAAGCGTCTGCTTTCCCATTGTTCAAGCTCGGGCGATACGTAATAATATAATTAAACCTGGAAAAGAACAGAGCCCACCAAACTTGTCTGGGACATAAGCGTTTTGCTTGCCGGATTTATTCTACGTTTCAGTGGTCAGTGAACACAGTAAAAGGATATCTTGCTCCCTCCAACCAGTGACGCCACGCCTCTAACGCAACTTTGACCGCCAGCAGTTCTCGGTTGGCGATATCATAATTTCTCTCTGCGTCGGTCAGCTTCCTCGAGAAAAATGTACAGGGATGTAATTTACAAGGAGTACCATAGCCCTGAGGCAGCACTGCACCCAAACTCACCTCAGAGGCACCCACCTCCACTACAAACGGTTTTGCGGGGTCCAGGAGTTTCAATACCGGAGCTGTAGTGAATCATTCTTTCAGTTCTTTAAATGCCGCTTTGGCAGCTGGCTTCACCTGAATGTTGGTTTGGTTTTCCCTTTAGTAGGCTTGTGAGCAGTGCTGTCACAGTGCTAAAGTCTTTAATAAACCTCCTATAGAAGTTCGCGAAGCCTAAGAACCTTTGAAGCTCTTTCACTGTCGTGGGCTCAGGCCACTTGGTCACCGCTTGTACCTTATTCCCGTCCATCGCCACCCCTGGGTACCTATACGATAGCAGAGAAATGAGAGTTCTGTGATATGGAACTCACATTTCCTGGCCATTACATACAACTCGTGTTTGAGCAGGCAATGAAGGACTGCACGCACGTGCTTCACATGTTCTTCCATGTTTTTTGAGTATACAGTAATCCCCCGCTTTTTGCGGAGGTTACGTTCCTTCCCCTTTTTAGTGCGCCTGCACTCACACGAACAGCCAGAAGACTTCAACACAAATCCACATGCAAAAACTTACAGCGAAGAACTGAATAACCACGCAAAGAATCTGAGGCAGGGCTGGCATTTAACTCTCCACTCACACACACATAGCCAATCACACGACCTGGACAATTAACTGACAAACCAGCACAACTCAAATTAAACACAAGACAGATGGACATGTCGTTGGGCTACGGAGCTAATGACGCCCTACCACTCACACCTGAGTTACCTAGGTGCCCAACAACCAAACACACCACCACTCATGATGTCATAACTTCATGCTCAGAGACGTGTGTCACCTAGAATTCAGGGGACTGGCTTCGTTGGGGGCGTGACCAAGCGGGCACAGATGTGACAAATATAGCCATTTTATCTACAGTCTAAAACAACTCGCGAACCTTTTAAGTATGAAATGAAAATAATGAAAATAACGTTTTTCTTTTTTCATTGTTTTATTTTGCTTTATAACACCCTGCATGTCCCTTTCCACCATGTTTGGATTTTGAAAAAGGAATTTTTAAGAGAAATGCTCTCAAAACAATTGTAAAATAATGTCTCTGGCACCGGGGAGTGTATTCATAACCATTTCATGTAACAGCTTTCTGGGATGTTGTTTTTAGAGGAATTACACGTTCCAGAAACCTGGTTCCCATCAACACAGCTGTGAACAATTCTGAGTCTGAATGACTGTGTTGAATGTCTTAAAATCAAGACAATTTCCTTGTATTATAAATTGAAAAATTTGTTTTCTACAGCTGCTGTAGAAAACAAATGCAGACAAAATACAGTTTGTTGATTTTAACATGACAACACCTTTTATTCATAGGGATGTGCATTTAAAATACCTTCTTTTAATGCCAGTTTCAGTATAAATTCTGTAATACATATTTCTGCAATATACATTTCTGCGATATATGCATCTGTTTTTGACTGATACAGCGAGTGTGTGCGTTTATAAGCTGTGACCTCAGTAATGTCATCGAAAGGATGGTATGACAGATGGCTCAGGGTCCTGTATGGTTGCTGCCACAGGGAGTGGACAAAATAAATATTGGTAACCAATGAAGAAATGTCTTTACATAACAGAATAATAGCGTGTTTGCTGAGGTCAAGTTACGCAAAGTGAATTTCTGTTACAGGTGCAGTTACAGGTGCAGGAAATGGGCAAAATAAGGGAAACACACTGAATCAACACTGAAAATCTGCAGTTGTGACTAGGATACCCTGTCCTTGTGATGGTGGATGAGTGGATTAGAGTATCCTTGAGTGAAGGTTAGATTTACAGCTGACTCTTTCACCCATCTTATCTAAATGTGCATCCGATGTCTTCATCCACATGACAGCTGGGCTAACTGCTGTACACTTTAGGACTGGAAGCAATATGAAGTATTTTAACCACAATAGCCTATAGCCACAGAATCCTGAAGGTTCGTTATACAAGGTAAGCTTTTGCTCTGCAGAACTCCTGCTGTGCTCTGTAAGCTGTAGCATCAGACACAATCGGTCAAGTCCGGTGTTCCTCCCAATTAACCATTGCAATGACAGGAAAACAAAATGTCTTAAACAAAATGTTCATTATTAACATTATTTACAAAATGAAAAAGGGTTAGTTCTTAACAGCGTTATGTAATGGAGTACACAGCAAGGTCACTTTCTATTTATTTCCTCATGGTCCACATATGACCTTCATTATTTTATTATGTTGCTTTATTTATTAAGATGAAATTTATATCATATTTCATTTTTAATGTCCATTTTACAGCCTCTTTTTATCACTTAGCATTAAACAAGCTGCTTTCTTTCGAGTGTCTTAGAGACAGATATATGTTAATTGTCTCTGTTCTGATTGGCTGCCTGATTCAGAAAGCAGCCCAGACTGAACATTCCTTCAACATGAATGGGTGGAGCTAAAATACTCTCATTTGAATGGTTGGAAATTAAGGTGAAAATTCACTAGTTTCGAGATGTTTTTATGACATCATGAAACCAGTGAATTTGCACTTTAAGTTGGAATGGAAGCCGTTCATTTTAAAATAATGTTTATTGATCACTTTAATGTCTTTTATTTATAAAGGCAAAAAAATAGGATATGTATCCATGGATCCAGGATATGGGCTCCGTAACTTGTATAGAATATTTACTTTGTGTCTGTGTTCTTTATACTTCATATTTTTCACTCTCACATCTCATTTATGAAAATGGTTCTTTAAAGAATCATCCAGTGAAAGTAGTACTTCTACGTTATTGCTCCAGAGACCTCTTTTCGGCACCATTATTGGAGTGAAGTTTTACCTGCATTGAATCACGGTCATGGATGCTACATGTGTCAAAAGACTTAGTCACCTTTGCGATATTACGGAAGATGGGAAAATTACCACTAGTACAATATCAGCAGTGTTTTCCATATCAGCCTCCATTCTAAATGTTTTACCCTGTATTCATTGTTAGCTATCTCAGTTTATTGTCTGCATTTATTAGTTTGTTGTTATATGTCTTAGTCAGCATGGCTGAAAGATATTAAGAAATTTTGTTTCTGTAATTTTGTTCTATGATGTAAGTGAGCCCTCTTCTGGCAGCCATTAAAGTACTGCTGCTAGTTACTGAAGATAGTTATAACAAAGAAGAGGGATTCAAAATGAAAAAAATATTTCACAGATTGCTGTTTAATTGAAGCAGATTCTCGAGTTCTGAGTAAACAGTCACAAATCACACCAGAAATAATGTTTATTAGATATTATTTGCATGAAATTGTCACTATCTCACTACTAGAATCTTTAGTTAATGTTGCCTCAGTAGTCTCATGCACAGTTATACACTGACAAAGTTATAACATCAGTCATTACACTGATAAGTTCATGCCAACTGGAATAATTTATAATGTACTAATGTAAAATCCTTGAAATGTTGAACAAAACATCTCAAAATAACCTATGTCTACTCTATACTCATATGTATATACAGCTCCGGAAAAAAGAAGTGACCATCAAATTAATTTTTAAATCAGCATCTCTATGAGTATGACAACCATTCCATCCCAGTGTCTGTTAAATTCCTAAACAAGCACCTCATTCTGCTTTAGGATGTATTGGTTAGGTGATTCAGAATCAAAACTTATTTAATGAGGAAAGGTATTAAAAAAAACACTGGTGTAATCAACACTTTCCTCTCGCAATGTGACCAGTTGGATGGCAAAACACTACTAGAAGTACATCAAAGGTAATTATTGTCATTTAGTTTGAGATTTGAGATTTGTTTTCTTTGAATGATTAAAGTTCTGTAAACACTGCATCCTTTTTCTCATTTTGATGTGTTGTCATTTCCTTTATAATTATGCTTTAAAGAACAATATTTTAAATTGAAAATTAGGAGAAATATTGTCAGCATTTCTTAAAAACTAAGGCAAAGCTGTTCAGTTCAATACTTGCACCTATTAAAGATAAAACCTGAGCTGTAGGTTTTATTTTTTTTCCAGAGCTGTATATATATATATATATATATATATACGCAAAAAAAACACCATGACGTGTAGAAATTCATGGTGTAGAAATATTATTATAAAAGTACAAACTTACAAAAACATGTTTCTTTATAAGGAAAGCTCACACTGACTGAATACTACCACCATAATCCAAGATTTTGGCTACTCTTTTCCACCAATCTCTCGACTCTTCGCTCTTAATTTGTTGACTTGAGACTCTGCGATATCAGCTCTCTCCTCTGTCTCCTCCAACTCATGCTGCAGCTTCCTGATCTTCGCCATATGGGTGCTTATTTGTTCCTCCTGTTTGTGGGGTACGGGTGATGTCAAATCATTAACAAACAAAAGCAAACTATGAAGAAAATGATTGTTTATGTACTGTAAGGACAAAAGTATTGGTCAGGGCTCTGTGTGGGCCAGTCAATTCTTCCACACCGAACACAACCAGCCACGTCTTTATGGACCTTGCTTTGAGCACTGGGGAACAGTCATGCTGGAATAGAAAATGTTCTTCCCCAAACTGTGTCCACAAAGTAGGAAGCATGGTGTTGTCCAGAATGTCTTGTTATGCTGAAGCATTAAGATTGCCCTTCTCTGGAAGTAAGGGGCCTAACCCAAACCCTGAAAAACAGGTGTTTCCCAATACTTCTGTCCATATAGTGTTATACAACTCACGTACCGCCTCCTCACACTGTCGTTTGTATGTCTTTACTTTAAGCTGTAGCTTGTTGACCAGGTCCTGCAGTCTGGTTATATTCTTCTTGTCCTCCTCAGCCTGCAGTATCGAGTAATTACATTTTTCCATCATTCGTCATCCTTCATGTACCACTGGCACATACTAACAACACTAATGCATCATCTATTCATCTCTAATAATAATATAATATAAATGTTATATTTAGTGTAAAGACTTTCAGTTTAGTAACTACTATGACTGTGAATATGAATATGTAGCTCTGAGAGTGTGGCATTGAAGTGTGGACTCATGTACGGTGTTGCAGTTTAAAGAGCTAACAGTTGGGAGCAATACCAATACCACCATTTTTTCTCCTACCTGGTATGTTAGTTCTTTGATTTTCCTCTCGTATTTTCTTATACCTTTGATGGATTCCACCCCGCGTTTCTGCTCTGCCTCTAACTCATTCTCCAGCTCTTTAACCTGTAACACAATTGAATCCATTAGCCCCTATAAAACAGGACAACAACAGGAACACATACATTTCAGTGGCTCTTACTTTTGTCTCTAGTTTCTGAAGCTCTTTCTTTCCACCCTTCATAGCAATTTGTTCAGCTTCGTCCAGACGTTGCTGTAAGTCTTTGACTGTGGCCTCCAGGTTCTTCTTCATTCTCTCTAAATGAGCACTGGTGTCCTGCTCCTTCTTCAGCTCCTCTGCCATCATGGCAGCCTACAAATCACCATTAGAAATCCATATATTCAAGCCTTATGTGAAGCAAATGTGAAGTTCTAGTTATCAACTTACATCTGTAATAGCCTTCTTCGCTTTCTCATCTGCATTCCGCGCCACCTGAACAGTGTCCTCAACCTCGGCCTGCAGATTCGTGATGTCTGACTCCATCTTTTTCTTGGTGTTGGTGAGACTTATTGTCTATAGGAAAAAAAATTAAACAGCTTTAAAGTGTTACAATATTGTAATTACCTGTATTAAAGACGTGTATCACACTACAGTTACTGTCTTAATTAAGAGACCAGTTGATTTAATTCATTTAGAAACCACTGGGTTAGGTTTACAATTTATTCCCTAAGACCTTTTCTGACAAAAGCTCTTTTTGAACTGTTTCTATTGGATAGTTTCTCAGCATCAGCCATTCATAATTATAATAAGGTATATCTGGCTGCGTCCCCTTAAAAGGCAGGGATAGTGATGTGATTTAAATTATTTTTTACTGTGACTGGCTACTTATTATCTAAATAAATTATTAAAAAGAATGTGGGTTTTTCTTTACAGTATAAACAAGGTTTTACAGTTTAACGAATAAGTGGTGGTGGTAGGATTTGGGATAAGGTTCGGACACAATTTTGCTGGGCTAGAACAAAAATTTCAAGCAAGCCCAATTAAGTTCTAGCTTGGACATCCACCTGAGCATGAAGAAGTTGTGTCCGCTCAGTCATGTCCACCAGTTCCTGCTCTGCCATCTTCCTGCATCTCTCCGACTGCTCCAGGGCAGCTCTCATCTCCTCGATTTCAGCCATAAGCAAAGTGTTCCTGCGCTCAATCATGGCAAGCTGCTCCCTTAGATCCTCCTGCCCATGGAGAGCATTGTCCAGATGCACCTGAGTGTCCTGGAACATCCAGAAAAAAGAGGTACTTGAAGTGCAGAGGTTTCTCAGCAGTTACTACTGTAAATGAACAGTGTGTACCTTGAGCTGAGTCTGCACATTGCGGAGTTGCTTGCTGGCGTCGGCTGCTTGGCGATTGGCATGACCCAGCTGGATCTCCATCTCGTTCAAATCTCCATCCATCTTTTTCTTCAAACGCATGGCTTCATTCCTGCTACGGGTCTCTGAGTCCAGGGCACTCTGGAGCATGTCCACTGTCCTCTGATGATTTCTCTTCAACTGGTCAATCTCTTCATCTTTCTCAGCCACTTTTCGGTCTACCTCGGACTTCACCTGGTTCAGTTCCAGTTGAATGTGAAGGATCTTTGCCTCTTCATGCTCAAGAGAGGACTAGGAAAACAAAAAAAAAGTCATTTTCCCCATTCTCTTAATTTCTCTAAACAAATAAAGGATAACGAACTTTACCTCTGCCTCCTCTAGAGCAGTCTGAACATCCATTTTGTCCAGCTCAGCTTGTTTTACTGCTTTTTCAAGCTCATGGATGGTCTTTGCAGATTGTCCTAGCTGTTCAGAGAGATCTGTGACTTCCTCTGTAAAACAATTAATTCAAATACCATTTCTATTGAATTATACATCCACAGGCTCACAGAATACTGAATGCCAGTGAAATCCCTTTATAGCAAAGACAATACATACGCTGAATGTTCTTGTTCTCCCTTTTCATGTTCTCCAAGTGATCCAAAGCTTCTTCGTATGAGTTTTTGAGTTTGAAAAGCTCTGTGCTTAGAGACCTGAATTCCCTTTGGGAACCTTCAAGATCTGACTGACTTTCCTCATATTTCTGTTTCCATTCTGTGAGAACCTGATGGATAAACGGCAGAGCATGCAAATAAGGGCACATAATCTACACTCAACAAGAACAGATCCGTAAGTGAGGGTAAAACTTCATACTTTATCAAAGTTCCTCTGCTTCTTGTCTAGAGTTGCATTGGCTGCATTGGCCCTCTCTATCTCCACCATGAGGTCCTCGACTTCTGCTTGGAGTCTCTGTTTGGTCTTCTCCAGGGAGGCACATTTTGAATTCACAGCTTCTGTTTGTTCTTCTGATTCCTGAAGGCGCTGAGCAAGTCTCTTCCTTTGATGATGACATTTAAAGAAAGATTAGTGGAAATAATGCACCGTGAGTTATAGTCACAAAACATGATTATATGAGGTAAAAGATTCTTTAAAAAGCTGTACTTGGCCTCCTCAAGTTCCTCAGTGCGCTGGATGGCATCAGTTTCATATTTGGTTCTCCACTGAGCCACTTCACTGTTGGCCTTGGACATTCCACGCTGCAGCTCAGCTTTAGTCTCCTGCTCCTCTTCAAACTGCTCCCTTAGAAGGTCACAATCATGACGAGTCGACTGCAGAGCATGGGCCAGGGCATTCTTGGCCTAAATATTATAAAAAATTTGCATGTTTTTTTTCTACTCGCAGGAGAAACTCTAAATGAATATCCATTGTATTATGGAAGAGATTAGTATTACCTTAGTTTCCTCTTCCAGCAGTCTCTTCAGTTCTTCGATCTGCTGAGTGCACACCATTTTCACTCTGTTTAACTGGGAAAGATTCATTTCCTTTTCTTCAAGTTGACGGGCGAGCTCACCTATTCAAAGAATATTTTGGCTGTTAGCAGAACATTAAAACACTATGTACTGCTGTTATGGTGGTCATCACAACATATGATATTAGAAATTATGTCAAATCAAACCATTTTCAGTCTGCAGCCTTGCATTATGGCTAATGTAGTCATTTAGGGCTCTATGGGCGTCCTCCGATTTTGTCTTGTATTCATGATTTTGGTCCTCAAGATTGCGGCACTGTTTCTCAAAGGAAGCCTGGAATATTGATAGAAGTCAGCCGATCATGATGGACTGTGAGATATCAACCATTTTAATGGACAGTAAACGAGAATTTCTTGCCTTCAATTTTAGAACACTTTCCATATTGCTGGCTAAGTCATCTATCTCCATCTTAAGCTCACTCTTCTCTTTCTCAAGCTTCTGCTTTACTCTCTGTAGGTTGTCAATTTGCTCCCCAAGTTCAGTCATACTGTCTGCTTGTTTTTTGCGCAGGGTGGAAGCAATGGATTCATGCCTCAGAGTGGATTCTTCCAGATCACGGCGCAGCTTCTGGAATTCTGCCTCTCGTTTCTTGTTCATCTCAATCTGAGTTGCAGTGGCTCCACCAGCTTCTTCCAGCCTCTCACTGATCTCCTCGAGTTCCCTGGAGAGATCAGCTCTCTGCTTCTCCACCTTAGCTCTGGCAGCACGCTCAGCCTCAACTTCCTCTTCAAGTTCTTCTATGCGAGCCTACATTCAGATATTATGCACATCATTAGAAGGTTATGCCTAAAAGACAAGTCGGTACCACCACATACCAACGTACCTGAAGCTCCTTCAGTTTCTTTTGAAGTTGGGCGCTTAGTATTTGCTCATCATCTATTTTACTTTGCAGGTGGTTAATTTCAAAGTCTTTCCTGGCAAAACACAAAGAAAAATCCACACATGCAACATACACTCTAAAACATCCAGATTGCATAAAATATTCATCTGACTTATTTCTGAATTAGATCTCAAAACTAGCAACAGATTGAAAGAGGCAGACTACCATACTTCTTAAGTCGTTCCTCCATTTGTTGCTTCTCATTCTCCAGGTCCATTACATTTTCCTGGGAAAGTTTCAAGTCCCCCTCCAGTTTTCTTTTGGCTCTGTCCAGATCTGCCCTCAACTTCTTCTCCTGCTCCAAAGACCCCTCGAGCTGCAAAACATGCATGTGATCATGTGATCACCTCCTCTTCCTTTGTGTAATAGTATAATGTGTTGCCATTATCTATTATAAGAATAAATATGCCATTAATACAATTACAGTATCTGTCATATTTCTATATTTTATATTGTGTGTACATACAGCTCCAGAAACAAATAGGAGACCACTGCAAAAATGTTCAGTTTCTCAGGTTTTATCTCTTATAGGTGTAAGTATTGAACTGAGCAGTTTTGCCTTAGTTTTTAAGAACTGCTGACAATATTTTTACACATTTAAAAAAAAAAAAAGTTTAATAAAACATACTTTTAAAGGTAATGACAATACATCAAAATAAGAGAAATGATGCAGTGTTTACAGAACTTGAATTAATTTCAAATCTCCTAAACAAAATGGCAATAATTACCTTTGATGTACTTCTAGTAGTGTTTTCCATCCAACTGCTCACATCGCAAGAGGAGAGTGTCGATTACAGCAGGGTTTTTTTTATACATTTACTCATTAAATAAGATTTGATACAGGAGATCAACTAATCAGTACCTCATAAAGTAAAATGAGATGTGTTTGTGTAGAGATGCTGATTTGAAAATAAATTGCAGAGGTCTCCAGAGCTCTGTGTGTGTGTGCATGTGTGTGTGTGTGTGTGTGTGTGTGTGTGTGTGTGTGTGTGTGCTGTATATAATATAAATATTATAGTAAGATGCACTTACATCATCTACTTGTTGTTCTAGCTTCAGTTTAATCTTGGTCAGAGCATTGACTTTGTCTTCCTCAGCTTGAAGATCATCTAGTGTTTGCTGATGAACTTCCTGGAGAGCTTTAGTTTCTTTAGAAGACTTCAGCAGAGCTTCCTCGAGGGTGCTAAGTTCCTCTGTAAGGTTCTTCACCTGGATTTATTTTTGTAAAAATTGTCTTACAAACAACATGTAAGGAAAGGAGGCCTGAAAGCTAAAGCATGAGTTTGGGAAAAGCTTTTTCTACTCTCACCTTGTTTTCTGTGGCATGCTTCTCCTTCTCCACCTTGGCGATGGTGAGCTCCAGGTCATCAATATCTCTTTTGAGCTCAGAGCATTCATCTTCCAGCTTCCTCTTCCTGGCTGTAATCTCTGCATTGATCTCCTCTTCCTCCTCTATCCTTTCAGAGAACTCCTTCACTTTGGCCTCCAGGTGGATCTTACTCTTTATCAGTCCTTCATACCGCTCCTCTGCATCTGACAGATTCTCACGTTCCTGTAAATGTGAGAGCTGCGACGTGAAGATTTGATCTGAATAAAATGTTTATTGTACCTTTTTTTTAACCAAGATTATAACATACGGCTTGAATCTGAAGGTAGAGGTCATTCTTTTCTTGGACAAGAGCAACCATTTTCTCTTCCAACTCCTTCCTCCTGGACTCTGACTTCTCAAATTCCTCCTTCATTCTAGAAAACTCCTCTTTCATTGTCTGCATCTCTTTCTCTGCCTCTGCACTGCGCAGGAGGGGCTTCATCTTGAAGAAAAGCCTCATCCATGGCCAGTTTTTGACATTCATAAATGAGCGAATGTTGTACTGTATTATGTAGATGGACTCCCTGCATAATAGCATAACAGTGATTTGAACTCATCCAAGACAATCACATATGGTCCACTCTATTATCCACATATTACATTGGATGCATCAGCTTATTACATCAGATCACATCTGTCCAAATCTGGTTTTGTCCAACAGGCCTAATCAAATGTTTTTATACTCAAACCTCTTCTTCGTCATCTCTTTGAATTCAAGTCTGGCAACGCAACCCCTGGAGACAGCTTGGATGCGGGTCATTAGGACAGTCAGCCGTTCATCTCTCATCTCCTCCAAAAGACCCAACAGACCAGCTTTAAAGAACACCTGAGGTTCAATAGAAGACAAACCTAGGATGTCACAATAGTCTAAAAACACAAATGATCAGTCAGCATAGGTGGACACATAGCGTGGCTCTTTCTAAGGTCTAATTAATTACCTTTGTGTGGCCAAATCTGTATTGAGCATGGTCCACATCAATAGATGAGAGCAGTTTCTCAGATGCCTTTTTGCTATCAATGAACTGGCCTTCAGGAATAGCACTTGCATTCAGGATCCTGTACCTTTTGTAAACACAAACCACAGACTCTTAATGCACATTCTTTCAATGCACTCTTAATGCAGCGCTTTGTACCACTTGGCAGATTAAGAAGTGAATAAATGTACCTCTGTTTAAAGTCGCCATATAGGATTCTGCTAGGAAAGCCCTTCCTACAGATTCTGATACCCTCTAGGACACCATTACAGCGGAGCTGGTGGAGAACAAGGTGATGGTCCATAGCCCCTGAGAAGAACAACACACACACATGTGCATATATATGTATATACATATGTGTGTGAGAAATGAAATGTCTGTCAATCTGTCACTCAAATAATTCGGAGGCAACTGTGAGGACGTTTTTTACCTGGTGTCTTGGTTTCATTTGGAATTAAGCAACGCACGAAGTGAGGATGTGTGGACCTAAGGTTTGCCATTAGCTTGTTGAGATTTTCCTGTGAGAAAGACCATTAGCAATCATTCTAATGCATCCAATATCTTTTCTCCAGTTGTATTTATAATATATAAGATATTTTTTTACCCTGAAGAGGGCTGAGACGGTTTGAAATGAGGATCCTTTTTTCTTTCCTCCCTTTTTGCTTCCACTTGTTTCAGCTGAGGAGAGAAAACTTATAGATAAGTGTTCTTCATCCAAACATCAAATTTTGTTGTCTCTGAACTACCATAGACATACCATCGGCTGATGCATAGGTGGCAAAAAGGTTGCACAGCAGCTTTACTGCTGCTTTCTGGTACAGCTGAACCACTGTGTCATTCAAGGGGTCCTTGTTCTTTTCCAGCCAGCCAGTGATATTGTAGTCCACCGTGCCAGCGTAGTGCACCAAGGAGAAGTGGGCCTCAGTCCTGCCTTTAGTAGGCTTGGGCTTCTGGAAAATACTTTTTTTCCCCAGGTGTTGGTCATAAAGCTTGTTCTTGAAGGAACTGTCTGTTGCCTTGGGAAACATACACTCCTCTTCAAGTATGGAGAAAATGCCCATTGGCTGGGGAGAAGAGAAAGTTCAGTTTTTCACTCTTTTTCACTTTTATTAGACAAATCAAGTGACACAGCATTCATTGTATGGTGCACCGAAACAAGATTTATGACATGCCTTCTCAATAAGCTCAATACAGGCAGCCAGGTCCATTCCAAAGTCTATGAACTCCCATTCGATTCCCTCTTTCTTGTACTCTTCTTGCTCCAGTACAAACATGTGGTGATTGAAAAACTGTTGCAGTTTCTCATTGGTGAAGTTGATGCAGAGCTGCTCCAGGCTGTTCATCTGAGATTTATATACAATTTATTTTTATATAGGTTTATATAAGTTTTTAATAGTTTTTTTAAAAGTTTTTAGTACCTTACTCTGCAAAAGTGACCTTACTCTGCAAAAAGCAGACCAATTCTCACCTCAAATATCTCAAACCCAGCTATGTCTAACACTCCGATGAAGTGTTGCCTGGGTAATTTAGTGTCCAGCTGTTGATTTATTCTGGTTACCATCCATAAGAACAGCTTCTCATACACGGCTTTGGAAAGGGCACCCATGGCATTGTTCACCTATGAAAACACAATCTTTTTAGAATGGATTTTTCATTACATTGCATCATGATAATGTACTGCAAAAATGCAGTTACCTGTTGAACAGTCTGTCCCTTAGTGACATATTCATTTCCAACTTTCACTCTGGGGTAGCAAAGTGCTTTCAGCAAATCAGCAGAGTTTAGGCCCATAAGGTAAGCAACTTTGTCAGCCACTGTGAAAAAAATATTTTTTATTATGGCCTCTGCAAACCACAATCTCAGAACTTTAACAAAGTCCTGAAATATATACATGCTTTTAAGAAATCACCCTCAGTGCCATCAGGCTCGGCCTGCTCCTCACGCTGCTTCTGCTTAAATTTCATATTCCCATGATGCATCACTGCTCCAGTCAGCTTGTAGATGCCAACTTTCTCCTCTGAGTTGAAGCCAAGGATGTCAATGGCACTCTGTCTTATCACAGAGAATCAAACAGCAACTGTGTCATTGCATGGTAGTGACACCCATAGTTTGTGCTAATTTGAACAACTGCAAGTGTAAACTCACATCAGTTGCCATCAGCTCCTCTGTGTCATTAATGCTTTGCACAGTGATCTCCCCCTGACTGATGAAAGGGTAGTCATATGGATTGGTTGTGATCAGCAGCATCTCTGTAAACAACAAATAATACTTTAGGATGGTTTCAGTTCTTTGCTGTTTCAATTAAGCTGTTCATAGGTACTGACCAATCAGTTCTGGCTTCCTGTTGGACAGAATCTGATAAAAGACGTGGTAGCTCCTCTCCGCAGGAAGCTGAAACGTCACCCTGGACTTTTCCAGAAGGTCTGAGGAGAACATACCGTAAGGTTACAGCATGCACACACACACACACACACACTCACGGGCTATTCGGCAGACAAGAATTCAAAATGATAAGCAAACTCACAAGTTTCAATATCAGCTGAAGCCAATTTCCCCTTCGTTCCAAAGTGGATTCTGATGAATTTACCCTATAATCATTCGTGACAAGAAAACATTCTTAGTGCTCTTTAGTAATATTTCAATGTAATGTGATACAAAAAACACATAGACACAAACATATATCGTACACATATATATGTACACTATATATGTATCTGTATGATATGTCCCCATCCAACACCTTTATGATAAACTGGAATGGAGATTTTAGAGCCGGGCCTTTTCGTCCAACATCAGTGCCTGACCTCATAAATGAATGGGCACAAATTCTCACAGAAACTCCAAAATCTTGTGGAATGTCTTCCAAGAAGTGTGTAAGCTGTTATAGCTGCAAAGGGGGGACCAACTCCATATTAAAGTCTATGTATTTGAATGCAATGTCATGAAAGTCCCTGTTGGTGTAATGGTCTGACGTCCCAATACTTTTGCCCATAAATAGTGTACATATGTGTGTGTGTGTGTGTGTGTGTGTGTGTGTGTGTGTGTGTGTGTGTGTGTGTGTGTGTGTGTTTGATCATAGGTCATGCAGTTTTTCAGTGTCTAGACATGCCTTAGCATTCCTAGCACATCAACTCACAAAGCGGGAGGAATTATCATTCCTCACAGTCTTGGCATTCCCAAAAGCCTCCAGCAGAGGGTTAGCCTGG
The DNA here is from genome assembly GCA_037577275.1 of Bryconaethiops microstoma. Lineage (NCBI taxonomy): Eukaryota > Metazoa > Chordata > Actinopteri > Characiformes > Alestidae > Bryconaethiops > Bryconaethiops microstoma. Next base: position 10,525,604 of record JBBJLS010000028.1, on the reverse strand, counting down.
ATGATTTGATCTTCCAGGGTGCCCTGAATGACGCAAAGTAAACAAGGAAAACGTTTGAGTGTATGTTGATTGGTAGCTTTAGCACTGTAATTGTTAAGATATTTACCTGCAGTTTTCCAGATGTCACCTCTTTTTTTTTGTCGCCAATAGATGCGATTGTCGCAAAGTACTGGATAACACGCTTAGTGTTCACAGTCTTCCCAGCACCAGATTCTCCACTATCAATTAGTAATGAACAGCAGTCCATTTTACAAAATTCACTGCAAAGAAATGTCAATGTTCAGAACAGTAATGCAAATCTGTATGATCTCATACATACGTGATTAGAATAGACTGGTTTTCTCGGTCTGCAAAAGAGTCACGAAGAGAAAATGAATGCAAATACAATCCTTAACATTTCACAGAAAATGATTATGGTCATTATGGCCTGTTGACTGTTACCTGTAAGCATGAACTGATATGCGTTGTCTGAGATGGAGAAAATATGAGGAGGCACCTCCTGACGTTTCTTCCCCCGGTATCCATTTATCACCTCTGGGTTGTAGACTGGGAGCCACTTGTAGGGGTTTACAGTCACACAGAACAGCCCAGAGTAGGTCTGCAAAGGGCAAGATTCTATATAATCACTATATAATCACCGTTGAGGAATATGCAATGGGTATCTTAAAATATCTGTCAAAGTTATTGACTTTGAGACTGGAACAGCACTGAATATGTTGAATACTACTACAATTCTAGTGTAGTGTTTTGAGTAACTAAAGACTCAGTCATTGCATACGTAGATCATCCAGGCTTCATAGCGGTCTTTCAGGTTGAACAGCACGGCTGGTTCATGCAGGTGGGTCAGCATGGCCATGTCCTCAATCTTGTCAAACTTTGGTGGATTCATGGGACGCACATCGTCCGGCTTCACCGTGACGGTCTGTCTCAAACACATACATGACCCTGATTTGTTTTGGGAACCTTTAAAAACTGAATTAAAGATGCACGGCTTAAACATACACATTATCATTTTAATACCAGTCGCCTCTGTTTAACTTCTTAAAACCTGAGGGACAAAGACTTGACCTAATAACGAGTCTTGCACTGTAGAAGTCATACATTACAAATGTTGTATTGAAATCTCTGAAATAATTTGAGGTCAAAGCTCCAACAGACAACAGATTGGCTTTAAAAAACAAATAGAAATGAGACGTGTAGAAGGCTTTTGCTACAGAGGTGTCCTCAACTGAAAAAAAATGTCAAGAGCATGTAAGTGTTTTTAGTAGCAAAACAAAACCAGACCTGAGTGTAAAGAAAGCATCTTCACTCACCCTCCCATCTTCTGTCTCCACTATTACTTTAGTTCCATCTTGGCTTTTGATTTTGCCCCTCACATACTCAACTTTAGGGTCATCCACATAGCAGGACGTTTTGGCATCAAAAGGCTTATTTTGGGCTGCAATCCTTTCTCGCTCTGACTTGCGCAGGTACGGGGCAGCCACCCCAAATATTTCCATCTCAGCATCACTCATCTTGTACCGCTGGGATATAAGAAGACTTTTTTGCTTTGACTATTACACAGCTATGAAAAGGGCAACGTCACGACAGTGATATGAGAGTATGTTTAAATCAAAACCATGATCACAAACCTTTGCAAATCAACAGCAATGCAATGTAAAAATAGACAGTAGCTGAGAAGAACTAAAGCTTACCTTAGTGGCGTCTGGCAATTAACCAACGATGAAAAAACTTGAGGTCCACTGGGGTTTCTGTATTATAGAAAATTCTTAATGTCGATAACTGGTTGATAGTACTCTGAAACCCTAGCTTCACTCAACCTCTGTAGACACACTAACTAGGCTTTGACAGTTTTTATAAGAGGTCGTCTCTTTTTTTGGTCTACTGTATTAAACCTAAGCCATATTTGGGCCAGGGTCTATAATGGTGCCAAAGCCAACTTGGACGGTGAGCAATGTTGATTTTGTTTTTGAAATATCTATCTATAGCTGTATCGTGTCACCTCTAAATGTTTTCTATTCTAATCTCCGAGCCAGCCCATTAAAAAGCAATGATGGTTAAGATTGGTAGATTATTGGGCTATGGGTCCTGACATGGCAGGCCTCATTTTGTAGGATCAGGGAAGATTAGGTGCATGTGGGCTTCGCTTAATTTGTGCCAGTGACTGTCTGAGATCAGGCTTGGGCAGAATGCTAAGTAGAGTATAAGTGCATAGTTACATGCCATTGTTTACCAGCTTATCTATACAGTACAAAAAGGCAAGAATGCAGTCCATAAGAGAAACAAGCTATTGTTGAATATCTAATATTAGTATGTTTTCCTTTGTAGAAGGACTCTCAGTGATTGTATTACAGATACCACAACATGGCTAAATCAATTAGAGGATTAAGTGGTTTAAATTATGTTCAACAGTTTATGTACAATACCTTGATCCCAACTGTCTATCTCATTTGCAAACTCCCAACAGGGCAGTGCTTCCCATCCCAGGTCTTGGAGGGTCACTGCCCTGCACATTTGAGTGTTTTCAATGCTCCCATCACACCTAATCCAACTATTCAGCCCATTAACAACCCCTCGCTGAGTTGTTGTGTGCGTTGGAGCAAAGAAAGCTCATGCAGGGCAGCATGCCTCCAGGATCGACTGAGTTTGGGAAACACTGCAATAGAGCCCTATAAATAACAATGCTGACAATGGATCTGAAAAAATCCCTCGACTCCAGTCAAAATCCCCTGTATAGATTTATATCAGTGTGATACCACTGCTCTTGTCAATTTAGCAAAGAATGTTTTTCAAGTGCCCAGTATGTCACCACCATGTGATGCCGATGATGAGGTTCAGGAATTTACATTGCAAGCTTTGACACTATTGTGTTACATTAATGAAATCTCTTTGGGTACTAACATGGAAAACATGTTACGTTTTCCCATTAACTATATAGCTTATTGTACTGGATGTATGCTACAGGTAACCTTTTTTTTTTCTCTCTTTGGAACAAGGAAGTGTGTCAGGCCTTGTAATGATTAAATTACAACACAATGATTAAACCAGACACTCAAAGTCCACTAATAACCATTTGTGTTGTTCCTTCAGTAAAAGTGTGAGCAGTTATTACATTCACAATAGTGACTGAATTGCATATTTCGGGTGATTTTACAACTAAACGTTTTTAATCCATTTTTGACTTGGTGGAGTTTACCAAAGGGTTCCACATCATGAAAAACAGGTTTTCCCCACCTTTCTGAGTTTGTAGGGTATAGTTATATATACACATTCTGTTCACTCTAACTGCATGTCCTCCAAATTAAGCTGCAAAGCAGCCCTTATTTTTTTCATTTTTGAGAAAATCAAACAAATTTATATATATATATATTCCTGCTCACCCATTTTCACTGATGTTATAAGAAGTGTTTCAATCTGTACAGCCAAAAAGATCAGAAGTTACAGACGTGTACCAGTCTTTAAGGTACAGTAACGAAAACCTTTATTCTAAACTAAAGGAGAGGTCACAAAATGGTTAAGTAAAGAGGTTTTGCTATACATAACTGAAACATCGCACATGGACCTCACCGGAAAAATAAAACACAAAAGAAGTGTAGAATATGTGCCATTTAAAGGACTAAAATTAAATGTACACTTCTTTCCCAAATGAAGTCAGCCAGCCAATACATTTTATTGGTACTGATATTTCCTACAGTGGTTTATCATGATTTAGGCTTGTAGCTAAATGGTTGCGTACTAGCTTCCTTTACTTGTTAACTACATTAGCCTTGCAGCTCCAGTGTAAAAATAAAGAAGTAAACTTCAGACGCCTAACAAGTCAACTGATCAATTTGGGGTAAGAAAAAAATTGTGATTATTTTCTTGACTTTTTCACAAATTTCTGCTCATTTTAGTGATTTAGTCCAACTTCACCCATTGGTTAGAACTCACACGATAGCACCTGCTGCTGCTAACACTTTTTGGGCAGCTCAAAATGCATGATGAACACTGACCACCAATTATTTTCAGATCATCTAACAGACACTCACTTGCTAGCTCCAAAGGGGAAGAGGAGGGTTTTTATGGACGCCTTGCAAAGGGTGGCTAAGCACAGACTGATGACGGGGCAAATTCATATTCAGCGGAGGCACTTGGGAGCCAAAATTGTGTCAATTTGATTACTTTAACAATACTGTTATCTAAAGAAAGCATTTTATGTTTCCAACTTCTTGACCATTATTTTGCCTTTATCACTGAAGCTCAGGATAACATCATGTTGGTCGATTGCAGTAATGTTTTGGAAATGTTTCTTAGCACGTTTTCCATCCTGAACAGCTGAATGGTGGCCAGGTCATTGACAACAGAGGGTGCTGTCTACTAAACCCCCATGCCAAACAGACAACAGGGTTATTGTGTTTCTTAGTTTGGCCCATGAGGATATACAGGGTGAGCCGTGACCCTTGGCACCACAACACAGTGCAGTTAATTGGCATTATTTTAACGGCCCATGAAATGTCAAACGCTGGACTTGGTGACAGCTGAGCCTTTAGCAAACATGACAACTGCTTTTCTGATATGAGGACCCTTCCCAACCCATTCAGACATCCCACCATGGAGCAACCTGGTCCCAGATCAGCAGCAGACTCATTAGAGAAAACAATAAGGTCATCTCAGCAGCAACTGAAGGCACATTCCTCCGCCTGAGGCAAAACATATCTGAGGACGGACGGTTTCAGACTAGATTAAGAAGTTCAGATGTCACAAGACAAGACAGAATCCAAATAAAGCCGTCACAGGTTGAAAGGACCACCGAGTCGGCATATTTGTGTATGCCTTGTAGAGAAAAAGCTTGAAAGGAAGTGTATATACGCACAGGAATTCATGAGCATGTCTATTGCATGCCTACGCCATTTTAAACATGCATGCCAAAAATTGAACACAGTAATTGTCAACAATATTTCTCTAATACTAATTTCAGATGTTCAGAAGTCACAAGCAAGGACAGAATCCAAATATAAAAGACGAGACAGCTTCTTTTATTAAGAACTTTTGAAGATCAAGGAAAAGCTTCCATTTATATGTTTACCCAGATTGATTGTGAACAATGAACCACTGGGGCTAGAAAAAGAAAAAGCTGAACAACCATCTGACTAAAGATTGTGTCATAATAAATAGTCAATTTCACTTCAGAAGTGAAAAATAATGTTTCATCTAGTCAGGAACATTCTGTTGACAAATAAGGTAAAAGAGAGGCATTGTCAGAATGTGCTTGGAGCACATTTCATCCTTTAATGTGTAATCCAGCTGGACAGACCGCTACTTGGCATGTTTGTGCTTCCTCATGTGTGACGCAATGGAGGAGGAGATCTCAGCCGCTTTCCTGTTCTGTCCATAATAGTCCACAAATTTTCCATCAGGACCCACCAAGTACATAATGATGGTATGGTCAACCTGAAAATAGAGCATATACACATTTTAAAGTATCCTGCAGGAAATTTAGACTGCTCGTCTTTAGAATGCTGTCACACACTAACGTAACTTTTGGCCAAGATTTGAAGTTGCAGATTTTTAACTTGATCTAGGTTGGATGCTGCATCGAACATGCTCATCAATTATTTTCATTGTCAAAAATGTTCATTTCTTCAGCTCTCTGTACTTTTAATGTGAAGAGATTTTACTTAAAGCAGTTTTAGACCACTTCTGTCGATCCGTTCATGTGTAGTTGACATGAAAAAAAGTTAAGGTTTTTTATATAATAGCACCTATATTTACATTTGAAATACACAAACATATCTCAGACACCACATACTGTGACGTGTCTAACTATATTTAACAACTCACAATGTAGTCGTTGTCTTCATCTTTTGGACCCTGACTATAGTACACTCTGTAGGATCTGGTGACCTGTTCGATTTGTTCTTTTGGTCCTGTCAGGCCTATCAGCTTTGGGGAAAACTCTGCAAGGATGAGTTAAAAAAAAAACACAAAAAAAAGGTTAACAAAAGGACATTTTATGAGTTCATGATGGTTTTAAATCTACAAAAACAAACCAACAAGGAAACCATTAACATTAATGTTGAATCTAATTCAAAATAACACAATTTTCCACATTCAGTACCTCTGACATACACAGCTAAAGCTTCTGGTGTATCTCTCTCTGGATCAATTGTGATCAAGATTGGTGTTAAACCTGGAAGCGTCTTTATCCTATCTGTAAGAGAAGTGGTACTGATCACAATGTGTATATCAGATGAATTCAATGTGTTTGAAACATTCGTTTTTATTCAACCAAAAGGTTCAAATGTTTAATACACATTGAACAGAATTGACACAAAACAGTTTTACCAATTTCATCCACGACTTCAATCATTTTCTCCAATTCATCAGGACAGATGTCTGGACAATGTGTGAATCCAAAATAGATCAGCACCCACTGGCCGAGGAAATCTTCACTTTTTGAAGGCTTTTTGTTGTGATCAACGAGTGAGAACGGGCCTCCAAGAGCTGGTTTCCCCAAAGACTTTGTCCTCTCTCTCTCCATCACTGCACAAAAATATAAAAGGTATTTCTTGCATTCTGCATATGATGGCAATTCATAACAATATAGACGCAACCCCAGCTAAGGTATCTATCCATCTTTCTATAAAGCATTAATAACAACTAAATTACAAGGTATTCACTGAATTCCACTTATGGTCTTCAGGCGTGGTTTAGCGGATTTATGCAGGGAATGGAAAATCAACGTGACTGTCTTACTTTCCTCCTTCTCTTTTTTGAAGTATTTCATCCCCAGAAGAAGAGTCCCACCCAAGGCAAATGTGATAGCGAGAGATTTCCACGTCACTGGCTGTAAAAGAGAAAGATAAGAGTTTATCTTCAATATTACAAAGCAATCTGCCCATCTCTACATGATCTACATATGAATCCCTGAGTGCTTAAGTAGTGAACAACTACAGATGTTCTTGTTTAAACCCACAGAGCCAAGAGATAGATCAGCATAGCAGTATAAAACTTACTGAGTCATTTTCTTACCAAGGTTATTGCACTTATGATAAAATTACAAAAGATACAATTGGTTTCTAAATTTTGGTTCCACCCTAAATGGCTTATGCTCTGACTCCCACACCATTTAAGGTGCCAGCAACATGATGGCAGCAAACCCAGGGCACTCAGTTAGCAATGGAAGAAAGGTTGGTTCTTCATTTGGGAAGCCAGCTTAACTGACAACACACATATAAAATAAAGTGGCCCCTCATAGTCATGCGTAAACAAACCACAGCACAGTACAAAGTGTGTACAGTGTGAAATTCTCTCTCTGCATTCAACCCATTCACCAAGTGAAGCAGCAGGCAGCCACCAACGCAGCACCCATGGAGCAGTATGTGGGGACAGTACTTTGCTCAAGGGTACCTTAGTGGTGCCACTAGCAGTCCTGGGATTCAAGCCCACAACCTTCTGATTACAGGGGCAACTCCCTAACCACTAGGCGACAAGCTGCCTCAAGATGGGATCCTACGAGCCCCAAATATGTTGTGCTTTACTGCTACAGTGCTATTACTTGTGAAGTGTAACCAATCACACAGTCCTGTGGATGAGATATTGTCCAGAGCGGTGACCACAGAAAGAGACTGTAGCCTAATGAATGATGTAATATAGAGCAAGAAAACTTACACCTTTCTTCTTATCTGTTGATTTCTTCCCGTCAGATGAGGGGGGAGGAGGTGTAACAGACAGTGCCCTTATACTGGGAAATCGCTGTGTTCTGCATGTAAACTCAAGATTGACCTGTAGAGGAGAGAACAGACACGCAACTTTACTGCTTAGGCAAGAACACACATGGCCTTCCAAGAGCGGGTGCACTTCTCCTGCTTCCAGTCCCACTGCTTCAACAGAAGAGCCCTGCTGGGGGTTCCAGGACAAGAGCTGGGAACCACTGATCTATGTTAACATGATCTTTTATATTTTAAAATATTGTTTCTCATTAAGTTTCACTGGGTTTGCTTTTTCTAGTTACAGTTTTCCTAAATGACCATTTAGCCTTTCAAAGTGTTATGTAAAATATGTAAATGTCTTTAAACTCGTAGATTCTGCTGACGGCCCGTTTGAGAAGAGATGTGTCAAAGTTGGTGTGAATAGAAAAGAAAGGTGGAGAGGAACAGAACCGAAAAACACTGAAGGAAAGAAAAGGTAAGAAAGGAAACAGTATATACACATACACAGCGGACAATGCTTAAACAGCATTCCTCGTGTGGCCTCTTAGAGCTAATCGTTCATATTCCGTGTAGTAAGTGGCAAAAGTACACAGTTTGGCTACTGATACACTAAAGTTTAGCAAATTTACTGAAGGACTGAATAATTAGGGAAACAAATCCATGCTCCAAAACTACAATCTCCAGGGGCTCTCGAGGTGATCTCAGTACACTTCATCTGTGGCTCAGCCAATTAGATTGTACATGTTATATTATGGACCTGAACCCTACTTTTGCAATTAAGCATCACCCAGGTAGGGTCTAAAATCTAGTTTTGGCATAAACAAGTGCTGTGCACTCCCATTTGTGCTAAAGAGGACTAGAAATCAAGTTACCTTTAAAGTTGGCTTACACAGTGAGCCCAATTACACTATATGGACAACAGTATTGGGACGTAAGAGGGAAGTAAGGGGCCTAGCCCAACCCTTGGAAAACAGGTGTGCCGATACTTTTGTGTGTATATATATATATATATATATATATATATATATAAATAAAATATTGTTTTCCAAAATTTTTGGGACACAGTGTGTTTTCCACACATTGTATTGCGTCCCAATGGTTTTGTTCATATAGTTTAGCACTGTCATCTACAGCTGGCTCACTTGCAGGTAAGAAACGACCAAGACCTACCAGACGCCAGGCTCCCCTCAGCTCTGAAGGAGCCCTGCCTCGCAGGACCAGGCTGGTGTAAGACCTCTGGAGAATGAGAGCTGTAAACAGAGGACGCCTCAGCATCTGGCAGCACACCGTGGCCATGACACAACCTGCTCTTCACCGTGTGGCTCTATCGGAACAACACATGGCAACTCGAAAGCAGCACAGATGCTTTAATGTATTTTAAACACGTGGATAGTGATCGAAAAGCTGTCTGGAGGTCAGGAAATCTGAATGGTAATGAAACCAATAGCGGATGTGAGGTAGAGTTACCGCGCGCACACAAACACACAAACACACACGAGCCCTGAACACAATAGCGGCACCTACCGATCCTGTACAGTTATCACGATCTACGTCGCTAATAACCGATCATCTATGTTTTTTAAGTAACATAAGCCCTTAAAACGTACCACAAATTTTACTTGAGTTTTTTTAATCATTACTATGTGCGAAACGCAACAATCTTCACATTAACGTGTTCTTCGTGTTTGGGTGACGTCATACACGTGCGACGAGTTCTACAACACATGCACATGCGTGAGGGAAGGTCTGAACAGATGAAGTTGTAATATTTGAAGGTTTTTTTAATTATACATATAAGATCATTCACGCAAAGTTTAGTGTGGAAAAGGACTTTAGTTTGGCATGGCGGGCAACGCTCTACACTTCAAAACAAAGTAAGTTTTCCAAAAAAATGAAATCCAATACTAATGTCAGTTAGCTTATGTACCATGCTGCCAGATCATGAGTAGTAGTTACGTGATCTGGAGGTTTAGATTAGATCTTCATCATTATGTGTTTTTTTTTCTTCAGCTATGCCGTTTCTAGCAAAATAGAGCCATTTTACAAGGGAGGGAAAGTACAGGTAAGTTAATGTGAACTAATATAACGAAGATGTAAGTAGTGGTGATCATACAGTGAATAAATGGCAATCTGTGCTCTTCTGTTTAATATCTTGAAGATCAGTCATGATGAGCAATACATCTTTTGCACATGTGGACCACGAGTCAACATTTTGCAGATTTGTACAGGCAAAATTGTGCACAGTATTGAACAGGTAAGTGTTTACTGTAGATGGATGGATGAATGGATGGATGGGAGAAACTGCAGGGTTATATCATGAATGTACAAATCTGTGAACATAATGAATGCATGGCAGCCTAATTTAACTAAATGAGCAAATAACCTTGTTTAAAAACCGAGCTGTACTACAGTACACAGAGGAATAGTGTAGTGTGTGTGTGTGTGAAAGGAAAACGTTTCTGCATGTGCTTTTTCTCTAACTATCCATGACACTCTATTTAATGTTTTTGTAGGATGATCAAGAGGATATCACATCATTTTCCCTCAGTCCCGATGATGAGGTATTTCAAGATTCTACTGTCATTAGTATGGGTGCTTATACACTATATGGACAAAAGTATTGTTTTTCAGGGTCTGGGCTAGGCCCCTTACATCCAGTTAAGGACAATCTTAATGCATACAAAGACATTTTGGACAATGCCAGCTTTTTGGATATAGTTCGGGGGAGAGCCTTTTCTATTCCAGCATGACTGTGCCCCAGTGCACAAAGCAAGGTTCATAAAGTGAAGTTAAGTCACAACCCTGTCATACGTGAACACACCTCAGCACACTGTGAACAGCACAAAATTCTTTCTCTGCATTTAACCCATTCACCAAATAAAGCAGCGGGCAGCCAGAAACACCGCGCCCAGGGAGCAGTGTACGGACAGTACCTAACTCAAGGGTACCTCAGTGGTGCCACTAGTCGTCTTGGGATTCGAACCAATGGCTTTCTGATCGCAGGGCGAACACCCTAACCACTAGGCCACCAGCTGCCCCTGGCTGGAGGGCTGGATGAGTTTGGTAGGGAAGAACTTGACTGGGCTGCACAGAGCTCTTACCTCAACCCCATCCAACACCTTTGGGATGAACTGGAATGGAGATTGTGAGCCAGGCCTTCTCGTCCAACATCAGCGCCTGATCTCATAAATGCTCCACAGAATGAATGGGCACAAATTCCCACAGAAACTCCAACATCTTGTGGAAAGACTTCCAAGAAGAGCAGCGGGACCAGCTCCATATTAAAGTCTATTTATTTGAATGCAATATCATTAAAGTCCCTGTTGATGTAATGGGCATGCGTCCCAATACTTTTGTCCATATAGTGTACGTGTACTTAGTTCTCGAGACGTTTTCTCGGGAAAAGACTCGACCAGATGTGCTGGCCATCATTCACTCCACAGCACATCACTTTAATTCTGCAAGATAGTTAGTGTATGGAGGACATTAATTTCCATCTGCATTGTCAGTAACGGTATAAAATGTCCTCAATCACCATAAATTACAACTCATTAGTAATCGAATTAGCATAATATCTTAATCAAACCTTGCCCCACATGAGTTATGAGGCAGTTAGAAGTCATCATTAAAAATAAAATTTATTTTTTGTGTACTTTGCCCCCTTTTCTCTCAACAAACAAATGATAATAATAAATAGATGCTATAGATGTTAGAAAAGTATCACTTCAACATGATGAAATGGTCCACTGTGTTTCTTCCTCATGAAAGGGCAGTTAAGTTTCTTTTTCTTTTAACTTAACAGAGAATTATTATTATTATTATTATTATTATTATTATTAGAACTGCAAAAAGAAAGCAGAAAATTTGAAAAGTAAAAGCTAACAGCGCATTTCATTTCATTTCAGTAGGATAAAAAAAGATCATTGTTGCTGTCCAACTGTTGTTTTGTTCTGCATGATGTTTTTTTGCATTATATCTGTCCTTTATATTACATAAAAAAGAAAAAAGATCATTTTCAGCAGGCAGAGAAAATACATCTGTTTTTAATTGTGGAAGCGATAAGTGCTTGCACACAGTGAGGTTTAGAGTGAGACATTACTGAAGGGCCTTTGGTCACGCTGCATTATGTAAATGGGCACACAGTTCTGTTATGAATGTGCTGTTCACATGACCTTTAGGATTTCCAAAAATGTGGCACGGCGATGCTTAATTTGTCTTTAAAAGCTATACAACATGAAAGCACTATATGTTATTTTCAGCACCTGCTAGTGGGATAAAGGAGTTTCATAGAAGAAGTCTCTATATAGAGATTTATGCCTCTGCACTTGTAGGTCAAGTTACTTTGAATGTTGTTTGTTATTTGTCCCTCCTTAGTGCATTTTTACAAAGGTAGAAAGTAACAAGTCGCTTGTAGTACTGCTATAACTGAATTTTCTCATAATAAAATAAACTACTTAATTATTTTTATGACAAAGCACTTTACTTTGTGAACTATAATTTCCCATCATTATTGTAGATTTTCAGGAAAGTAACTTGTGCAAGTACTTCAGTAGTTTTATGTAGTGAATTATCACTACAGCAGTAGTGAGAATTTGTATCTGTACTTTTGTATCTGACAGCCATATACCTAGACTTCATTTACTTTGAATTGTATATGTTTGGTGTTTAGATTTGTTTTTATTTATACTTCATATAAACCATAACAGTAAAAGTAATGTTGATTTTCACATGTATTCTAAAACATTTGTCATGTCTTTTAGACATGGAACATTCAAACATGTGTATTTATAATTTATTTATAATGTATTTATAATTTACATATTATAATGCGCTGCATAATAAAGACCAAATTGTAATTGTAATTGAAGTGGAAGAAATACATTTTATGTATTATCTAGAGCAGGGGTAGTCAACTAAAATTTAAAAACAATTTCCAGTAGCAAAGATCCAGAAGATCATAATGTTTATTCCGGGACTCTGAAGTAGACGCCTACTTCACTGTGTTTAATGCATTGCTTCGTCATTAGGTTGGCCCAAAAATATGTGGTCTTTAATGTTACAGTGTAAACTGATAGGGAAGGCTCAGGAAGTGTGTGCTGCACTGTCCATAGAAGATGTAAAGTGGGTAGTAAAGGGGGCTTGAGCTTACGAGTTAGTACCAGAAGCATATTGACAGCGATTCAGAGATTTTAGGAAACTGTCATCCCAGACATTTGTGGAATTCGCTTGAGAAAAGAGCACGCTATTTGATAAGTGGGTAGCAGCAAGTGAAGTTACAGATTTTCGTTCCCTTAGAGAGCTTATGTTGTTGGAACACAACAGCCCAGGGTTCGAGGTACCTCCACCAGTGAGGAGGAAGCGGGCACGGAAGCCCGTCTGGAGCACCCTGGTGAAGGCGCCAGACAGGGGAGCTCTTCCGATCCTCCCACTGACGTCTTGCCAGGACCCTAAACCAGTGAGGAAGAAGCGGGCACTGAAGCCTACCTTGAGCACCCCAGCGAAGGTGCTGGACAGGGGAGCTCTTTCGGTCCTCCAGCTGGCTCCGAGGAACCTAGTGCAAGAGGTCGCTGCAGCAGCACTCCCATGTCCCATCCCAGCGCCAATACAACTGCAGCCTGTGCCTGCACAAAGAGCGCTCCAGAGCATCGACGCTGTGCACCCAAGCAGCGAAGCGACACGTCAGCGCCCTGGGCCAGCACCAAGAAAGCACCCGCCTCCCGTGTTAGCGCCAAGAGGGCTCCTTGGTGCCAGCACCAAGAGGGCTCCTGTCTCCAGTACCCGCACCAAGAAGGCTCTGGCCTCTTGTGCCTGCGCCAATGCAGAAACAGCCCAGACAGGGCCCAGGTAGCCCATTAACTGGGCAGCTAGGCCTGTTAGTTGGGCAGCTAGGCCCTGAGACCTTAGAGGGGGTAACGAGGAGGTTTGAAATTCAAGGAGGTATCGTAGCAGCAGATACTGGAGCAGTTAGCTGTCCCGAGCTCATAGCATTTAGCTCGAAGCATATGGATCTACCCTGTCCTTTAGAGAAGCTTCAAGGCTCATTAGTTGCACCTCTAATCCCGGTAGCCCAACTGCTAAACCCAATAGCCCACCCACTCTGCTCGATAGCCCAGCAGCTCAGCCTGATTGCCCAGCAGTTAAACCCATTAGAGGGGTTTGTAGCAACAGAGGGGTTTTTAGAGGGGTTTGCAGCTGCAGAGGGGCTTTTAGAGAGGACTGTAGCTGCAAAGGGGTATTTGGAGTGGCTTAATGTAGCGGTAGAGAGGGATAGCCGAGGCTCAGAGGCCCAGGGTGAGCTTAGCAGAGGCTCAGAGGCCCAGGATGAGCTTAGCAAAGACTCAGAGGCCCAGGGCGAGCTTAGCAGAGGCTCAGAGGCCCAGAGTAGCAGTAGCAGTAGCTTAGAAGCCCGGGGAGGGCTTAACAGTAGCTTAGAAGCCCATGGAGGGCTTAACAGTAGTGTAGAGGCCCGTGGAGGGCTTAACAGTAGCTTTGAGGCCCGGGGAGGGCTTAACAGTAACTTAGGGGCCCAGGGAGGGCTTAATGTAGCTTAGCGGCCCGGGACGGGCTTAACAGTAGCTTCGAGGCCCGGAGAGGGCTTAACAGTAGCTTTGAGGCCCGGGGAGGGTTTAACAGTAGCTTCGAGGCCCGGAGAGGGCTTAACAGTTGCTTTGAGGCCCGGGGAAGACTTAACAGTAGCTTCAAGGCCCGGGGAGGCCTTAAGAGTTGCTTTGAGTCCCTGGCAGGCCTTAACAGTAGTTTAGAGGCCCGGGCAGGGCTTAACAGTATCTTCAAGGCCCAGGAAGGGCTTAACAGTAACTTTGAGGCCCGGAGAGGGCTTAACAGTAGCTTCAAGGCTTGGGGAGGCCTTACGACTTGCTTCGAGTCCCTAGCAGGCCTTAACAGTAGTTTAGAGGCTCGGGGAGGGCTTAACAGTAGCTTAGAAGCTTGGGGAGGGCTTAGTAGTATCTTCGAGGCCCAGGGAGGGTTTAACAGTAGCTTAGAGGAGCGGGCAGGCGGGGGGGGGCTTTACAGTAACTCAGAGGCCCGGGGAGGGCTTGACAGTAGCTCAGAGGCTGGGAGAGGGCTTAACAGTAGCCTTGAGGCCCGGGGAGGGCTTGACAGTAAATCAGAAGCCCGGGGAGGGCTTAGGAGGACAACCCCAGACCCAGCTCCTCTCCTTTTTACACTCTGGAGTGGACCGGCACCTGGACCCCCCCAAGAGCTTCCCATGGGGGCGGTGAATCCCCTGAATTTTTTGGGCTCCAGGGGAGCTCCCAAGAGGGGACTCGTCCCCTTGGACCCCTTGGTAGGAGTTCGATCCCGGAGGGAGCTCCACCCTGGACAACAGCACGGGGCTCCCTGCTGAAGGGCTCTCAGGAGGGGGCCACCCTGGAGGACAGTGAGGGGCTCCTGATAGGGGGCTCCGCCCTTGAGGACAGAGAGGGGCTCCCGGTAGGAGCCATTGCTCCCAAGGACAGTTAGGGGCTCCTAGTAGGGGTCTCCGCACCTGAAGACAGCGAGGGACTCCTGGTAGGGGGCTCAGAGAGCAAGAACTGGGACTCCCAACGGGGAGCGATCCATGGGACCCACCCGGACCGTTATCCAATGATATGCGGCCTGGTGGGACTCACAGGACGCTTCCCTTTGCGTCCACCTGGCCCTCCTCCACCCTTTGGATGTAGGGGGGGTTTGTTTGTGCCCCGGTGGGGCATTCTAGAGGGGGGGTACTGTCAGGTCTGGGGTTAGCAACTGTGGGCGACTGCTAGAGGGTGCCAAGGATTTAGTTTTGTTTATTCCTGAGCACACCGAATTTGAGTTAAGGAATTATTTGTGTCAGCTGCCGGTGTGCTCAGAAACAAGTGGGTTTATGTTTTGATTGAGTATTGGGGGTTTTGTGTTAAGTATTTGTTAGTTTGTGGTGGACCACTGTCCACCGTCACCCTGGCATTTTGTGTGCCTTTTAATAAACAAAGAAGCAAAAATGGAAGTCTGCCTCTGCGCCTGCCCTCATTCGGGAAAAAGGGGAAAACGTGACACCCTACCATCTTGTAACTTATTTGAACGAGCAGAAGTTTAGTTCTATAAATAAAGCGGTGGTGTTGGCTGAAGAGTTTGCCCTGACGCATAAGCCTGCCTTTTCTACTGCTGTGCGTGACTCCTCCATTGGCGTCTAGAAAATTTTTAGTGGACAGCCAACAGTGTCACTAACTGCCAGTCAAGGGCCTGTATCAGTTCCTCGTGAGAGTTGAGCTTGTTTTTAAACCCCTTTGGAGGTAGGTTATAAACCTCAGTATAATGAAGCTATCGATGGTGAATTTGCTAAGACATTTCTGGCGTGTGCTGTTACACGGTCCTAAGCTCGTAAATTCGATGATGTGTTGGACTTGGCTGACACATTTTTATCACAAGTGGAGGTACCTAGTGTGAGATCAAAAGCTTTAGAATTTCAGACCCTGAATATGCTTACAGATATTTTGATGACTAATGACGGAAAAAGCATTTTTACTCGGAAGCAGTTCATTGCAGATCAGCATGCAGATCAATCCTTAGCAAAGTGTATTTCTGCTGCAAACTCAGGCTCGGATAAAAAGAATAGTTCTTACGTATTTGTGGATGGCCAAGTTTTAGCTCTCTTACCTGTTCAGTGTTCTATTCTGTCTGCCTGTTTTTCTGGTCCTTATCAGGTTGAAAAGAAACTAAATGATACGACCTTCATCATTAATATCCCCAACAGGAGAAGGAAAAAACGAGCATGCCGTATTAATATGCTGAAGTTTTTTCATTAGCGAAGCCCGTCTGTTGATTTGCTGTCTACACTAAGGCCCAGTGTGACAGTCGCCGACCTGATTGCTGCCGTTACTCTTCTTCCATCTCCCTGTCCTGAGAAGGAATTTGTGATAGAACCCAGTCAGCAGACCGCTCGTCTAAATAACTCTGAAATGCTTACCAACTTGCAGATCTTGTCATTTATCAGTTAACCAACAAAGAGATATTCACCAGATAATTCACTCATACCCTGAGCTGTTCAGTGATGTTCCCACACAGACTTCTGTATTACAGCATGATATTGACATAGCGAATGCCAAACCCATAAAACAACATGCATATAGGGTGAAGGCCAAAAACTAAAATCTTGTCAGGTGAAGTTCAATATCTTTTGGAACATGGTTTTGCTACCCCCTTGAAGTTCTCCTTGTATTTTAGTCCCTAAACCAGATGGTACTTTTCATACTGATTTCTGTAGGGTTAATTCAGTCACTATTCCAGATTCCTATCCAATGCCATGAATGGATGATTGGGTAGATTGGGTAGGAGCCGCCAAATATGTTAGTAAATTAGATCTGTTGAAAGGTTACTGGCAGACTCCATTAATGCCTAGAGCTTCGGACATTTCAGCTTTCGTAATGCCTGACTTCTTTGCTCAATATACTGTAATGGCTTTTGGAATGCGAAACACACCTGCTACCTTTCAGCGTTTGGCTAATATTGTTTTAGCTGGAGTTTCAAATAGTGAGGCCTTTCTTGATGATCTGATTTTATAATCTGCATCTTGGGAAGAACATGTAAAGGTTCTTGATACTGTTTTTAAGCATTTAGCTCAAGCTAATTTGACCCTCAAACCTTGCGAAGTGTGAGTTCGTCAAGACTACTGTGACCTACCTCAGAAAAGAAGTCGGTCAAGGGCAAGTACGGCCCATCCAGGCTAAAGTGCAGGCCATTGTGGATTTTCCTGCCCCACGCACATGACGAGAGCTTCGTCGATTTTTGGGTTTGGCTGGATATTACCGGGGGTTTTGTCGTAATTTTTCAAGTGTTGTGTCACCACTTACAGAGCTCCCTCTCAACCGTTTCATTGGTCTGCCACCTGTGAATATGCGTTTAATTGCATCAAGAGCTTGTTGACTGACGCCCCCGTATTGAGTGTTCCTTTATCATATGTACAACCATAACCAATGCTTGTTGAGATGGGCAGTGGTTCTGCAGAACTCTACTATCATTATTCAGCACAAGAAGGGATCTGATAATGTCTTTGCTGATGCCCTGTCTCGGGCGGTTTAATTTTTTTAGGGGGGGGGGGGGGTGTTGTGTTATGTGCCGTGGCACGTAGAGTTTGTTTTCTCTCTCTCTCTCTGTTACACTACGTAGGTGGATCTGCAAACGTTTATTTGGTGGAGGACTATGTCGTTCTACTCTCTCGCCGGCTGAGGGTGCCCAGCTCCCATTGGGGTTCTACCAGTGATGTCCTGACTCCACCTTTACCCTTACATACCCTTAGACATAACAAAAAACAAAACAAAAAAAAAAACAAAAAAC
>JBBJLS010000028.1:10491043-10507499 GCA_037577275.1 Bryconaethiops microstoma | reverse complement strand
CTGATCGTAAGAGGCGACAAATGGGGCGGCTTTGCCATGAGTTGTGACCCGTGTCTGTGGATGAAGAGATCCTCGTTCTTGAGGACTGTGTCTTGCTGCGGCTGCCACTAGTCCAACACAGTGCTTTGGCTCCTACAACATGGAGATTCGGTATTTTAAAGGACCTATTTTTGATTTCAGGAGACGTTTGCCCATTTTCATCTACAAATTGGAACTACTTTTTCAAATTCATATTAGCAAGAAGTAGGAGTCTCTTAAGGGAATTTTCTTTGCTACTCTTTAGCAGAAGTGTTCTTTTTGTTTTCAGCTGGTCTGTAAAAGAAGTCTAGTAATGAAAATATAAAGAAACAACAATCATATAGTACACAGTACAGAGAATGAGCTTCAGATGCTTACAGATCAGTATCTGTCCTGTCTTTATAAACATTTTATTCATGGAGGTATTTAATTGTCTTTCATTTCTATTTTCTAGGGGTTGGTCTTATTTGACTGAAATATGTTGAATTGTTTTGGTCTATTTCAGTCATCGTTAAACAAAAGTCATGTAGATTATACACTGGCGGGCAAAAAAAACTCACCACCTGGATTTAACTAAGCAAATAGGTAAGAGCTGCATGAATGAATATGTTCCAGCTGGCAACAAGTTATTTAACCATAACTGACGCAGTGAGTAGCGTCTCATTTCTTAAACAACCATGTCGGACGACACATCTTGTGGTCGTGGAAAAATGTTAATCTGTTTAAGAAGGGGTCAAATTATCGGCATGCATCAAGCAAAGAAAACAGTATCTAAGGAGATTGCTGAAACTACTAAAATTGGGTTAAGAACTGTCCAATTATTTAAAAACTGGAAGGATAGTGGGGAACCATCATCTTCGAAGAAGAAATGTGTTTGGAAAAAAAACTTGAATGATCGTGATCGGCGAACACTTAAACGTTTGGTGAAAAATCGTAGAAAAACCACAGTAGAACTCACAGCGATGTTTAATAGTGAAAGGAAGAGCATTTCCACACGTACAATGCAAAGGAACTCAAGGGTTTGGAACTAAACAGCTGTGTAGCCTTAAATAAACCACTTATCAGTGAGGCTAATTGAGAACAAAAGGCTTCAATTTGCTAGGGAGCATAAAGATGGGACTCTGGAGCAATGGAAGAAGGTCATGTGGTCTGAGTCCAGTTTTACCCCGTTCCAGAATGATTGGCGCATCAGGGTAAGAAGAGAGGTGCATGAAGTGATGCACCCATCGTGCCTAGTGGCGACAGTACAAGCCTGTGGGGGCAGTGCTCTGATCTGGGGTTGCTGCGCTTGGTCAGGTCTCGGTTCAGCAATGCTATGTGCCCAAAGAATGAGGTCAGCTGACTACCTGAATATACTGAATGACCAGGTTATTCAATCATTTTTTTTTTTGTTTGTTTTTTTTTCTTCCCTGATGGCACGGGCATATTCCAAGATGACAATGCCAGGATTCATAGGATTCCGACTGAAAGAGTGGTTCAAGGAGCATGAGGCATCATTTTCATACATGGACTGACCACCACAGAGTCCAGACCTTAACCCCACTGAGAATCTTTGGGATGTGCCGAAGAAGTCTTTACTCAGTGGTCCGACTCTTCCATCGGCACTGCAAGATCTTGGCAACAAATTAATGAAACGGAAATAAATGTTGACATTGCAGAAGCTTATTGAAACGATGCCACAGCGAATGTGCGCTGTAATCAAAGCTAAAGGTGGTCCAGCTAAATATTAGTGTGACTTTTTTTGTGTACTGTATTTCGGTTAATTAGCGCACATCTATGGTTCAGTGCTAAACTTTTATGATCTTTGGGGACACGTGTCATTACTGCTGTGTTCTGTGGACGTCATAAAGACCACCAGAGAATTTTTGTACCATACCTCAGCATTCTGGCACTCTTTGACACTGATTCTTACCTCATCATAGATTCTTGAGAGATTTTGTTATGAAAGGAACAGAGCCTTCAGAGCCCATTAATTTATTGACTGTCAACTGTCATTATTTTTATTTTTTTTAATCTGCAGTAAAAATTCACAAATCAGCATTCTTTGGGTTAATTGGTTTTTATATTGTATAATATAAAATTCAGTTTTTATTATGTCCAAAAAATTGTACGTTACACATTTCTAATTATTTTTTTTATCCAAGGATTTGCCGTATGAGCGTGTCTACGCTGTGCATGAAAATGAGTCACAAATGCCACCTACTGGCGGTTCAGCGTTACTGTCCAGCCATTAAGGTGCTCGGAATTTATGAATAAGTAGCTGGCAAGCGAGAATCCAACTTCAGCCTCGTTGTGAGGCTGCAGATGTACTATATAGACAAAAGTGTTGGGACACCTGGCTAATACACTAACAGGAGCATTAATGACATTGCACTCCAGTACTTGGACTTTAATATGGAGCTGGTCCCCTTTTGCAGCTATAACAGCTTCCGCTCTTCTTGCAAGCCTTTTTTGGCGTTGTCCAAAATGTTTTGATATGCTGAAGCATTAATATTGCCCTTCACATGAAGTTAAGGGTCTAACCCAAACCCTGAAAAACAAGGGTATCCCACTACTCTTGTCCATATAATGTACATTTTAAGCCAAAAGTCAGGATGGTGTAATACAAAGTAAGCTGCACTCCCACTGCACAGTTTTCTCTTTTTGGCTTAAAATCATCAGACTCTCTGGAAACACCTGCGTTCAATAATTAAGAGGTGTGTCCCAATACGTTTGCCAATGTAAAAAAAAAAAAAAAAAGACTGTCCTCGTGGGTATTTTTGCAAGGAATAATGAATTTTGTGTAGAGATACTTGTGGTCTGTTTATCGGACAGGTCAAAGGTTTATGTCCCTCTCGGTGGATATGTGGCTGGTTCGCCCTGTGATCAGGAAGTCGTGGGTTTGATTCCCAAGACTGCTAGTGGCACCTCTGAGGTGTCCTTGAGGAAGGTACCATCCCCACACACTGCTCCCTGGGCGCTGTGTTCCTGGTTGCCCACTGCTTCACTTGGTGAATGGGTTAAATGCAGAGGAAGAATTTCATGCTGTTCACACTGTGTGCTATGGTGTGTTCACGTATGACGGAATAGTCACTTTCAACATATGTGGATAAGGGATGTCCTAGGATAGCAGATAAACACAGTACACAGTGAAACAAAACAATGTTCCTCCAGGACCATGGTGCAACAAAAAGAACAAAAACAGAAACACAAGACTGCACAAGTGCAGACAGGACAAAATACGCAGAGAGGGAGAGTGCAAGAAAAACCCAAGCAACAGGACAAGACAACGTTTAGGGCGGTCAACATTTGAATGAATACAGTATTATGACTGGTGTGCAAAATACAGGAATGCAGAATAGCATTACGTTGCGCAGATAAGGCAATGCATCTTTTGAGACTAAAGCTGTTGGGTTGCACTGGTGGTCGGGCTCTACCTGCTAGAGAGAAACGATTGGAGCGATTCATCCAGACAGATTCCACATTCCAAGTGAGACAATGTGGGGCACTCCTTATGACCACCTTACCAAAGTCTCTGTTCTGACCCACCTTCAAACATCTAAATCCAATGAGGCAGTAGAGCTTGTTGGCTAGGTTTCATGCCACTACTGGAGATTCATTGTTCTCCATTTGGAAAGCCTACCTGGAACTCAGTTAAACTCTTACACCACCATCTGTTTTTTCATGCTGTCCATCTTTTGAATCCACTTCAGTGTAGCTGAACTGCAATGTCCACATTTTAATGATTAATAACTGTTTACAGTTCATACTGGTTTGACAGATTGGTGTACTACTACTAAAACTCATTGTTACATGTTGAAAGAGCAGTGTTCCTTACGATTGGAGATGTAGCTCCTTCCTTCCCACCGCCATCAGACTCTACAACTACTTCTGTCACACAATGTTCTTATCAGATGCTAAAACATTATTATTATGTGCAATATCTTAAGTGCAGTTCTCTTACCACGTGCAATATCATGTGAAGTTTTGAATCACTTCATTATGTGCAATAAATTATGTGCAATAGTCTTACCCTGTGAATATCATTACTTATATCAATATTAGTTATATACTACTGATGTCTACTACATGCAATGACATACTACTACCTACCATCTGCGTCACTAGAAATTCACTCGGTAAGTTTCTAATCTATAGTACTGATACCCAGCATTTGTGTATATAGCATAGCGTATTTCATATTGTGTTTTTCCTACAGAATTTTTTAAAATTGGATTTATTTAGACTTTATATTTTATATTGTTCTTGTCTCTGTCTCGGTGTCTGCAGTCATAACATAAGCAATTTCCTTCAGGATAAATAATGTCTTCTGATGAATAAAACAGTGCAGATATTTTTACATCTTGCTTTTGTTTTTGTTTATCACTTAAGTCCTTGTGCATATCAGGGAAAAAAGGATATGCTGTATCTCTCTGTACTGCTTATTTAAGTAACACCATTTATTATTCAGTGGTCATAGTTTAGAATATTATAGTGGTGCGATAATTATGACACAATGTGCCCATCCACTGTAGCGCGTCTCTAGACATTGTGCTTTTGTTTCTGATTGACAAGTATTTTCACCAATCAGCGAGCACTTTGTCTGACTCGTCCAATCAAATGACTTGGAGGTGGGACTTGAGCCTGCCCTCACTGTCAGCTTCTCGTTGTGGCTTCTTGTCATCAAGATGGAGTTCTTGTTGGGGAATCCGTTCAGTACTCCCGTTGGACAGTGCATTGGTGAGTTACATGTTTAATAAGAATACGTGGTGTCAAAAGATGGTTATATCACTTGCAATTTCTGCAGGTTGTGTATTCGTTAAAGTATCAGACTGCTGCACAACCCAGCATCCGATATCAGCATTCAGTGTTGAGCTAGCCTAGCCTAGCTAACAGTGTTTCCTTTTTAACGTTAGACTCATTTAATGTGGGTGTCCTCCCTTTTCACAGTACACAGAAGACAAAATTTAAGTTGGTAGTCTTCTTGGGAAATTTACGTGACTGGGTAAATATAAGACAAGCTAACTTAGAAAAGTGGTCCTTTTCCCCTTTCTGTCCTGAGTTACCTGACTAAACCTGGTTCAACTCTCCATGGAGGTCCTCTTCTGTTGCTTTTGTGTCACAAGAGAGGTCTCCACGCACCTTATTTAGATGGTGGTCCGTATGCATTACCCTAGCTGGACTTGGACTACATGGACAAATGTGTTGGGACGCCTGACCGTTCCACAAACAGGGACTTTAATGGCATTGCATTCAAATACATAGACTTTAATATGGAGTTGGTCCACCCCTTCTGCAGCTATAACCACTTTCACGCTTCTTGGAAGGCTTTCCACAAGATTTTGGAGTGTCTTTGGGAATTTGTTGCCCATTCATTCTGTAGAGCGTTAATGAGGTCAGGCACTGATGTTGGATGACGAGGCCTGGCTCGCAATCTCCATTCAGTTCATCCCAAAGGTGTTGGATGGGGTTGAGGTCAGGGATCTGTGTGTGACAGTCAAGTTCTTCCACACTGAACTCATCCAGTCACGTCTTTATGGAGCTTGCTTTGTGCACTGGGGCCCAGTCATGCTGATAAGAAAAGGTTCTTCCCCAAACTGTGTCCACAAAGCTGGAGCATGGCGTTGTCCAAAATGTTTTGGTATGCTGAAGCATTAGGCTTTTCCTTCACTGGAAGTTAGGGGGCCTAGCCCAACCCCTGAAAAACAGGTGTGTCCCAATACTTTTGTCCATTTAAACCAAAAGTCAGGACTGTAACAGTAAGGTAAGGGGCACATCCATTGTAAAATTTTCTTTTTTTGGCTGAAATAGTCAGATTCGCTGGAAAGTTCTGTTTCTTAAAATACCTCCTGTTTAACAATTTTGATTTTGTTTCAGTCACCGATCAGTGTTGTACATCGTTTTGTCCTAAATGACTAGAAGTTTTTCAAAAAAGAGTGAAGTAGTGGTTTGTTATGAATGATAGTTTCAATGTCCCAGTAATACATAGCACATAGATAAACCTAAGCCTAGGCCTTGTCACCCTTTAGATGGTCTTCTTTATTGCCCTCTAAACCAGTTTGTCTCCGTTTAAAGCAACCCAGCCGAAATGTCATTTTCAGTGTGGTCTGTTTTTGTTCAAACCATCTTTCAGTTACTCAGTTTCTCTGTGTACAGTAATTGAGGTTTAATTTGGGTGTGTATAAGTAGCTGGGTAGCATGAATCATCAGAAATTCCTAGTTTTGTTAATCGCCTCTCTTGCTCTACCAGTCAAAAAGGTGCTGTCGTGCATCAGGCATTTGGGGAGCATTGTTTTTGAATATATGGAGGCTGCTGTGTTTAGCTGTGTGGATATATGATGGCCAAAAACTGAACTTGCATCATATGAGGGACATTCAAAAAGTTTTTGCACTTTTTAAACTTCAAAAACAAATTGCCTCACTTTTTTACATAGTCATCTTACTTCGCAATGCAGTTTTCACAAGACACTCAGACACACCCAATTACAGCTCTTCCAGCCTTCACTGTTTCCAAAAGAAACCTTTTGAATGCCCTTTGTATTTCAGTGAAGCATACAAACCATGGCATGTAGTGGGAATGTGAAAAAGTTTAACATTCACACTACTTGCCAAATACTTGCTTTTTCATAGAAAGTGATTTACAATTTGGCATCTCTAACTGTCTGATCCAGTATAATAACATAGCCCAGGTTTGGAAGGTCATGGAGTAAACAGTCATTTATGCATTCGTGCTAATGGGTTTTACTGCAGGGTGGATATTAATATAGTCACACAGACATGGATAAAAGAAATGAGATTGTGTTAAAAAAAAAAGAAGCCTTGCTTCCTTGCAGTAAGCCATTTTTAAGTCTCTCTCAAGTTTCTTATCTAATGAATCCAGTTGCTGCTTCAGAGCTCTGCTCATATTATTCCCATCAGCAAAGAGCTTACAGTGATTATCACTGCAGAAGCTTTAATGCGTGGCAATTATAACGTTTGCCACACCTTTCTAATGTACCTTTTATGGAGATTTTAAAAGGTAAGCTGTCCATTTTGCTCCAAACTGGATCACTTTGCTATCTGTTTTAATATTCTGCCAGATATGTTTCTGCTTTTAGGTTGCATGGCTTTGGCGGTTACGCTGCGGTGTGTAAGGTGATGCCTTGCTGACAGGTTTGGGATCATTTAGCGCCAAGGGAATAGCAGAGAGCACACCAGCAATTCAGCATAAAGATCCTATCGTTGTAATGTCCATGTTAGCAATGTTAGTCTTATTCAATATGAAATGCCTCTTTTTGAAAAGTGAAGAAAACAGACCAATGCTTTTTTTTTTGTGCTGTAGTTCTACTTTAGGTGGAACGAGCTATCAAGACTTTTTGGACCTTCTTGTCTTAACCAATACATTTAGGCTTTGTTTACTTTAAAGTAACTGAAAATGTTTTGTGTGTTTTTGTGGCCTTTGAAAACCACAGACCTAGAGTGTTTCACATTTAAGTAGTCAGTATGGGAATAGTTGAGAACAGAGCTGCAATTCATCGTGTATGATCTCCTCGTTTTCAGCCTGCTAATCGGACTTTGTCATTAAACAAGTGCTTGAACAGAAGCTCTCCGTAACTAGCGAGGTTTCCTCTTAGCTTTTGCTTAATCAGGTTCAGGCTTTCAGGTTTATGCAAGGCTAAGGCAAACCCAGCTGGCTAAGTCTCGCAGAACACCTGGCTGGCAAAGAAAATGAAAACAGGAAAAAATAAGAGTTAGAGCTAATATTAGCAGCCATTTATATGTTGTTAGACCGAGTTACATGGCATGGTACTAAAGTAGACGAATCATTTTTTCCTTACGCCTATACATCAAAACCAGGGCCTCCGCAAGCTTCTCAATGTAGCATTATGTTGTTCTTAGTCCCTTGCTTTGTTCTGTTATAATGAAGTTTCCAGGGGTGTGTGGGTGTACCGGGTTCCTCGCCACTGTAATTAAGAATAACAAGCTCACTTGTTGTTGTGGAGAGTGACAGTAAGATTATGGTGCTTGTCTCGAAGGGGATTAGGTGTTGATGAAGCAGGGCACTCTGCTGTGGTGTTGCCTCATCCTGTCTGGTGTCTCTTTTGGGCTGGACCAGGCATGCTTGGCCATTAAAGTCCTTGTTCTTTTAACCCTGATGTATAAAATGACCTCTGTATGAGTTCAGACTCAAACACTCCTTATAATGTTTGCAGTGTGAATGGACGGGACTGAACTGTTGTAGGTTGAACTAACAAATTTCTGTAAATGTAAGTGTTTCTCAGACATCACAGAAGTAATTGAAAGGGCTATTTTGCTGCATAGTTTTCATAGTTAGATGTGATGGTGAGATCAGATTCCTGATTTAAATTTAGAGTAGGGTGTCTTTTGACAAGTGTTTTTTTTTTTCGTAATGGAGACAATCCATTACATGAACTAATAGGTCTTAGGTGGAATTACCCATATACACCAGTCGGCCAGAACATTAAAATCACTGCTGCGTGAAGTGATATACATTGAATATTTCATTACCTGTCAAAAGGCAGGTTATATTAGGCAGCAAGCGAAAAATTAATGTGCTGGAAGCATGAAAAATGGTCAGTCATAAGGGTCTGAGTGACTTTGGCAAGGGCTGAATTATGATGAATAGATGACAGGGGCAGAGCATCTGACACACATTCATGCGCGTGGGGAGGTATGGTTAACCTTTCTGGTCTGATCCCGCAGATAAGGTGCTGTAACACACATTTCTGTAAAACATTAATGCTGTTTATGTTAGAAAGGTGTCAAAACACACGGTGCATCATGGGTTGCGGAGGAATGTTGCATATGCGACTGCATATCTGCAGACCAGTCAGAGTGCCCATGCTAGCTCTGTCCACCATCAAAAGCGACTACAATGGGGATGTGGGCATCAGAACTGGATAATTCTTTCCATTTCAACTGAGAATCTCTATTCTTAATACTGCACATTCCAGTTTTACCTCTATATGAGAAACTGACCAATATTGTTGCAGTCAGTACTGAGTTAATCATAAGGAACCTCAGAGAAACACAAATTACATATTAGCTACATTAGCCTCATAACTCCAGCACAAAGCTAAAGAAGCTTCAGATACCAAATGTGTCTCCGATGATCAGTTACGTTTTCCTCAGCGGTTTATGAGAGTAGATGGGAGTGCATTTGGCAGTGGATGGTACGGGGTGGCGCTCAGCACCACGTGACCTGCTCTGCTTTTCCAGCTCACGGCCCTGGGCTGGCTGGCATGAGTGTTCCATGTCCTCCACTCCGAGCACTCAGCAGCCACGTGTGCCCACATCCACATGGGACCGCTTGGATGTGGATGGATGGGTGAATGGATCTTCCACTTGTAATTTCTTACCATCTCACCCCCCTCTCATCTCTGTGTTTCTCTTCTATTTTCTTTTGCATTCTCTCTCTCTCCCCAGGCTAATAGGGCACCCCAGCCATGGATATCTGGAAGTAACCAGTTAATTTATTTCATGACTGCATCTACCAACTGACAAATATTAAAATAATTCTTCAAGCTTCATATTTTGTTTTTAAAAAAAAAACAAAACTATTTTTAGTTTCTGCTGTGCAATAAAGCTTAACAGTATTCATATATATTCATATCCATGTGTGTATGTATAGGTAGATAAAAATGAATATCCAAGCTATACTAAGTATTCTCTTTTTATATTTTTTCACTTCCCTTATCACTTGCTATTGTACATACACATTTGTTCTTAAATAAACAGAATTCACTGTGGGGTTTAGAAAATAAATTCTATTTAGAAATTCAAAAATAACTTTTATGTAAATAAAATGATAAGTGTGTATCATTTTATTTATAAGTGTTAGTCACCTTTTTGTATTCTTGTAATTCTTTTTGTATTCCTACAAAAATCTAAAGGCTTGTTAAAATGATAAACTAATTCTTAATAGGTAAACTTCTTTGTAGGTTCTTTATAGGCAAGCAAAAATAATTGTCTAGTCAAATAAATAGCTAAGCAAAAAAACTAAATTCAAAAAAAACTGCGTAGAGTACGAAATATACTAGGCAAAGTAAGCTTGCTATAAAAAGCTAATTGGTTAAATAAAATCGTACTTAGGCAAGAAAATAACTCTGGTGTTCTGTTAGGCATAAACACCTAGTTAAACTGCAGTACAATTATTGTTTTCTGTTAAATACTTAAATCACTGAGTTTGTTAAAGTTAAACTTTAAGTAGGAATCCGAGGTTTATAAAATATCTTTGTGGTATTCTGTACCTCCTGCTGCCTGTGTCAAGTCTTTTTGTCGTGATATTTTGTCTTTTTGTTTTTCACGGGTACTCTGAAAGTGGACAGCTAACATGCAGAATGAATGGCTGTGATGGGTGAACGCTCAGGGCTTCGGGAATAAGCGGGCCAGAACAGCAGGCATGCACAGCTCTCTCCCCCAGGCCCGCTCAGATTTGACAGTTTGATTTAAGCGAAAGGCCAGCAAATGAATAAGACATGGACAGGGTCCTCCAGCTCACCAGGCTAGAGGATCCGTCTGCAGCCAGCCATGAAAGCCGTCTCCGCTCTCCAGCCCCTCTTTCAGCATGGCATAGACAGCTCTCTGGCACTGCCAAGCTGAACAGAGGCCCAAAGCTGCTGATTGATGGCGGCTCCTGTCCGAGGGAAAGCGAGAAGTGCCGAGTCATGGCCCACAGCAAGCATCTTTTCCACAGCTTCAGCATGACAAAGTTGATCAGATTTCCTTTCATACTTGGGTTAAATGGAAGCATGTACTATGTCATTAAGGATTCACAATTGGAGATATTTTTGCACCCAGAATAGTTAGTCAAAAAAAAATTCTGTGTGTCTGTGTGTGTGTGTGTTGCGTGTATATATGTCTTTTTTTTGGTCTTTTTTTTTTTTTTGGGCCAGCCTTCGTTGTCATTTCATGACATACACTATAGGGACAAAATATATGGAGGATATACACTATTGGGACACAGCTGTTTGTTCAGGTTTAGGGCTAGGCCCCCATACTTCCAGCAATCTTACGGCTTCAGCATACCAAAACATTTTGGTCAACACCATGCTTCCAACTTTGTGGACATAGTTTGGGGGAAGAACCTTTTCTATTCCAGCATGACTGGGTCCATAAAGACATGGTTGGATGAGTTTGGTGTGGAAGAACTTGACTAGCCTGCACAAAGCCCCGACCTCAAACCCATCCAGCACCTTTGGGCAGGCAACATCAGTGCTTGACCTCCATAAATGCTCTACAGAATGAATGGAAACAACTTCCCACAGAAACTCCAAAATCTTGTGGAAAGCCTTCCAAGAAGAGTGGAAGCTGTTATGACTGTAAAGAGGGACCAATTCCCTATAAAAGTCTATGTATTTGAATGCAAGGTCATTGAAGTCTCTGATGGTGTAATGGTCAGTTGTCCCAATACTTTCGTTCATATTGTGTAATTATCATGAAGCAGGTTATTGTATTCACATGTGTCAACAGATGAATGAAAAAATGGGACATAGCTGAACACTGCACAGCATTGTTTTTCCCTTAAGAATTCACACTTTTGAATTGCATGAATTCGTTTGTCAAAAAATGACAAAACACTGTCAAGTCACAGTAAAACAGTGATTGATTAGAGAACATCATTGCATAGTGCAGCCTTCAGCCATATCAGTATTGTAAAAAATCCATCATCATAATGATTAACAGACATTATATCATGCAGTGCTGTTGGGTCAGATGAGGTGAAATTCAGTCCTGGCCTCACTGAGCCTTCTTTCTGAAAGAGCCCGGCACACAGTGTTTGTCTTCACACAGGTAGTGTAAAAATGGAGGCCCTCGGGTTTTACTTTGAACTCTCATTGTAGCAGACATGTACTGTGGCCCAAGGAAACACTTGCAACCCAGCAGGCTCTTAATAGTCTCAGGAATTTTGTGTGCTTGTGGGTGTGAAAGGAAAAGGAAAGAAACGGCCTGACTGTTTAGTGGAGCAGGGATAAAGGTAGCAGAGCTGTTCTGGACTAGTCCCCAGAGCGCCAAGAGGTGAAGAGGTCATTTTATCTTCTCTCTGGCTGTTTGGAAGTCATTATCAGCCTTATTAAACTAGTCTGTATTTGTAGTAATGACAAATTGTGTTGAATTTCTAAGTGACATACTCGACTAAAGAGAAACTAAAATGTATAAATGGCATTTTCTGGCAATGGCATTGTGCAGTTTAACATAATGTATAAATACTTCAAAATAAATGTCTATTTTAAACAGGCTTCATTACAAACTTAGCATTTCAGATGAAAGTGGCATTTTTTCATGTTACAAATGCAACAAAATGAATAGCGTATCAACCTGGTTCTGATGTTATCGTGCGTCCTAGTGGTTACAAGTTTCCATTAGCCTGCTTGGTATTTGCATTAATCATTTAACTTGAGTACCAAAGCAGACTTCTTACACCATATGTTTAGACTGAACGACTGCCTTTTTGTGTAAACTTAATTTTAGCAAAACAGTTGCTTTAAGAAGAGGTTACATCAGCAAAAAATGTAGTATGTGTATGCCTTCAAAGCCTTATAATGTGTATTTCAGCACACTACTTATTTGTTCCATGATTTTCTATTGACTCATCAAGGCCACAACATGGGAAAAACATCTCTCTTCCCACTGTGAATTCCAGCTGCATACCTCTCTTATCTTATCTGTCTCTCCAAAAACAGTGACTTGTTTTTGGCATACTCTGGTGTCCAGTTAGTGCCATGGAAGATACAGGCTGGCTGACTGGTCTATTCCAGTTATACAATCACAAACGAACAGAAGATGTCACCTAACTGGCTTACAATGCATGCTGTAACGTTTTGGCTAATTTACAATAAAGCCTGAAGGAATAACAGTCCCATAATTGATCAAATATTGATCTGCTCTGTAGGCCTAATCTCAATCCTGTGTCCCCTGAATGCTCCTGAATAGTTTTTGATTGTGTTCACAATAGTTTAAACTAAAACATTTAGGGTTTAAGGGTTCACATTTGATTGTACATGGATTTAATTTAGTTCATTTTACTAATGATTCAGTTCATTATTTAAAAAAATACAAAAATGTTCCGTTAGGAAGATTTTTTATTTTTTATTTTTGTCAATAGATTTTCAGATTTGAAAATAACTCAATTGTTTTATTTTTTTATTTTTTATTAAAGGGATGATTTTATTTATTATTAATAATAATATTATTGTTATTATTATTATTATTATTATTATTAGGGATGCACTTGAGTGGGAACTCTGAGATGATTCTGATTACCTGTACAATTTTTTATGTATACTTCTGTCAATGCTGATGCAGATACATACACATTTATAAGATACAGAATTTGGGATTGGATTTGCCTGGATTACCGTTAGAGAAAAATGTATTGTTTAGTTTTTTTAAGGTCACGGATACAGTTAAATAAACAAAATTGAGACTTTAAGGAAGTTTTACTTCAATTATCTAATTATGTAGATGCACATCTATATACTTGGTAGTGTTTTCTCTCCTTTAAAAAAAAAAAATGAAACATGTTCTTAACCAATGTTTAAGTGCACCATATTTTAACAAACCACACTGTTTTATATTGCAGATGATAAACTTTGCCTATTTAAGGACCAAAACATTAAAGCCTGTTATAACTACATGCCAGTAGACTGGAGCTAGACACTGATACACCAGTATTAGCCTGCTCATCTGTGCCACACACTGTTATATCACATTGCTATGTCAATTATCAGATTCCATGGTATCTGAATTTAGTGCATTTTTAGATTCGAAAACAGTTTCAGATTTTTCTTTTGGCCAAAAATATATCACATAAAAACTGAATGTTTGGAATCTTTCATGTAGGATTTATGTAGACTTTGTGTCTGTGTGTGTGTACGGTGATTGACTGTCTCTGTGTTCTGTTTATCACAGAGAAAGCCACTGATGGCTCCCTGCAGAATGAGGACTGGACACTGAACATGGAGATTTGTGACATTATTAATGAGACAGAGGAAGGGTGAGTGTACACACACACACACACACACACACACACACACACACACACACAGAGTTTGCTGATGACTCATTGCAGCTCTGGCTGACTCACCCTCTGGGAAACAAGACTCGCTTTTAAAGCAGATTGAATGGACATGATTCTCGCTGCTTTGTGTGCTATCTGGTGTCTAAGCAAGTACTCCAGAAGGTTTGGGTGCTGAAGAGGTT
The DNA here is from genome assembly GCA_037577275.1 of Bryconaethiops microstoma. NCBI lineage: Eukaryota > Metazoa > Chordata > Actinopteri > Characiformes > Alestidae > Bryconaethiops > Bryconaethiops microstoma. Next base: position 10,493,300 of record JBBJLS010000028.1, on the reverse strand, counting down.
TCTCATGACTGCACTGCTACCACAAACATATTACACTATCTCACACCCTCTTGCACTGAAAATGATCTCTCTCTGTCCATCACTCACACAAACAGACCCGCACACACATAACTGGTACCACAGTCCTGCCTCTGTTCTGTATGAGAGAAAAGAGTTTTGTGTTGCAGGACAAGAGCAAGTTACTTAGGCTGGGCAAGTTACTTAGGCTAGGCTTATTCCCTTGTGTCTGAACTTGTGGGAGACTGCAAGAATTTGAGCAATGTTCTGTCTTCCTCATTTAAACACTCTTTGCATCGCCTATATGGTGAATTGGTGTTCATCATGAACAACAGTTTGGAACATATTGGCTGTCATATCAGACATCCTTCTTAATGTTTTATTTTGCATATCAGGTTATACTAAATGTTTCCATCAGTTAAAAAAATGATGTAAATTGATGACAGTTAAGTTGTATCTGGAAAAAAAAAAACGATAATTTTGCTATAATTTACGGAGAGATAAGTGGGAAAACTAGAATAACTTCTGTTTCATTGGGATGGTGTTGGTTTAATAAAATAAAATTACATGAGGTGTAGCCTATAATGGCTCAAAATGGTAGCTGTTCAGGCTCAAAAAAGTTGTTTTCATTTGTGTGGGGTGGGGCTATAGCAAGAAGTAGCGTGAAACACTCAAATCCGTTTCTGATTCTTAAAGTAAAACATCCTCCAACATCGTCCTGCCCAGCTCATGTCTAGCAGAGCAAACAAAAAAGTGAAACCTGAAATGACAAATTGTTCTGTCTTGTACAATTAATAGAAATTTCATATATGACTCTTTAACTAACAGCCGATTGAGGAAATCTATTGACAAACACTAACATTCAGGTTGGTACTTTGAAACTTTTAATGCTGAAAGTTTTTCATTGCCCCTACCATCAAACACTAAAATTGATTTTGTGTGGTCCTTAAGAGATGTGACTAATAGTGAAAGAGCCTCACCCCTACCTGCACATTTTTGCACATTCATCTCAGCTTTTCTAAAAAGCATTACTTGTCATAACCTTGGAGAACTGGAACAGGTGCAAAGGCTGCTGCTCAAGGATTAGCTTTGATCCCAGAGCAGAAAAAGCTGCCATATCTTACGTAACACTAGTGGCGTTGGAACTTGCTTCTGCTGCTTAATTTTCTTCCAGTGCTCTGCAGGTGTGGAGATCATGCACATTTTTCTGATCTGTCCTGTCTTTTTGTCTTTCAGGGTCTCTGAGTGATCCAAGGCTGTTTCTCTTTTGTAGCTGCTTGTTTTATGTTTAGCTTTGTGATTGTTGTGGTTCATTTTGCCTTTGAGGGAAAATAAGTGTTCCTTAGTTTTCATGGCCAGTTTTCATGCAGTTAACTACCCACGGCCTCGATGTTCGATACTGATCCCAGATTAATGTTGTATAATTACCAAGGCAGTAATCTTAATCCATTCAGATCAACACCCCTTTAATCTCCCTCTCTAATCCACTGTTTGAACAGGCCCAAAGATGCCATCCGTGCTGTGAAGAAAAGACTGAATGGCAACCGAAACTTCCGAGAGGTGATGTTGGCTCTGACAGTGAGTACAGCTGCCTGTGGGTCGATGTTTGGTGGGGGTCACTTCAATGCAGAGCACCCACAATGCTCATTAGTCCTTAAGTAGCCTTAGTAAATTAAGTCAGAGTAAAAAACAAAAAAAGGCATGTTTGTCCGTTCCTGTTTCTCTCCCTGATTAATACTTGACAGTGAGCAAGCATGGAGCGTTTCTGCTGTACCGACCAGAGGCTGTTTATATTTCCTTAATGAGCTGATTTGTGCCTTCTCAGCTTCATGCCTTCCTTTGCTCTTTGATATTCTTGGCTCATTAGCGTAAAGCCTCTCTTGGCTATCAGATGGAATCATTTGAACTTGTTATTGTGCAAACATAATTTCAGTCAGTGTTAGAAATGAAGCTGCGTTTATTCCCTCAGGTTCTGGAGACTTGTGTTAAGAACTGTGGCCACCGCTTCCACGTGCTTGTGGCTACCCGTGACTTCATTGACGGTGTCCTGGTGAAGATCATCTCTCCAAAGAACAATCCCCCGACAATAGTGCAGGACAAAGTACTGGCACTGATTCAAGTGAGTAGTCTAATTGGTATAGTCTGACCGAAATTAATGTTTTGTTATTGACACAAGGAGCTATATTACTGGCACCCTTGACTGTTTAATACATCATAGCCAGTGTCTTCAGAAATGAATGGGGGGAAGAAAAAGAAAAAA
>JBBJLS010000028.1:10475141-10490943 GCA_037577275.1 Bryconaethiops microstoma | reverse complement strand
ATGTGTGTGTATATATATATAAAAAATTACAATATATTAACAGCATGTCCAAAATCGTTCAGCTAAACAATAGCCTGTCAACACACATTTCAACAAAGAAATAACAATGAAAAATATTGGATGTGATTAAAGGCACCCTCGTCTTATACTTAGCTGCTCAACCTTTGACAACAGTGACATCCAAATGTATTTGTATCCATTTATAAGTTTCTTGCACCTGTCTGCATAAAGTTTTCTCCATTACACTCTTGTAGTTCTTTTAAACTCATGAATTTCCACAGAGTTTAGCTCGCTCCAAAGACTATTTGGATTAAAATCAGCACTCATTGTCTGATGGTTTAAAACAGTCCATTTCTTGCTCCTCAACCATTCTTATATAGTCCTGTCTTTATTGTGCCATGGAACCCATGTGGTTTGGCCTAAACATTGTTTTCTTACACTTGGGGAGCACATGCTCTAAAATTCTTTGATAATCCTCTGATTTCATTGTTTCCATAATACGTTCAATGTCTCCAGGTTCAGAATCAGCAGGGATTTTGTCTTCGTTTTGTTGCCCATAAACATCGTGCTGGTATGTGTTGCCAAAGAGCTTTAGCCTTTAATTTTCTCAAAAGAGCTGTGGTGTGTCTACATATCTTCAATTGCCCCTTTTTATGCCTTTTTTGAGCATTGGGGTTCTGTTTGGTCCATAAAACCCTTTTTTCAGCGTGCAGTGAATAACACAGGCTGAAACCATCACCTTATGGTTCTCTAATCAATATTTCTCTTTCCACCACATCCTGTAGGGTTTTTGATTGCCTTTACTTGGACATAATAGCTTTCTGGTCTGTGCATACAGGTCTCCAGTCTTTGAAATTGTGAACAAGCAACAGGGAATAAAACTGGCCTTTTTAAAGCATCAAAGCCACAATTCATAGGCTAATTAATGTCATGTGAGCACTAATAATGCAGGGACTGGTGAATCTCAATTTTAATTAATCGCAGGTTATTCTGCTTTTGTCCTGAACAAAGGTTGCCATTACTTTTGTCCTACCCTTGTTTTATTATTTTTTTTATCCTTTTTTCCTCCTTTTTTATTTGGTTGTTTTCATGCTTTGTTTTATGAAACATGAATTTATCTAAACCCAAGCCGTGTCACTAAGCACTTTATTTCAGGAGGCGTTTTACATGGTGAGCTTAATAATCAGAGATGCCAATAATGTAGACCCCAACTATACATTTATTGATTCCAATTGATTAGACTATTTTACAATGCTACAGTTCGACAGTATTATGGATATCCGTTGTACTATATCCTGTAGTAGAAGAATTATAATAAAAGATCGCTTGGTTCCTGCTAACACGTTAGTCTGTGGAAGGGCTTACATAGCAATATCGAACCATCCAAATTCTCTCAAGTGAGCCATTCTTCTCTTATAAGAAGAGTCTGTTCTTTATGGGATAAAAGAAGCCACTGTTGAAAAGTGTTTGATCAATATTAATCAGTATTATAGGGAGTTGATATATTGGTTGAGCACCTATTCTATAGTCTGTCTCATTCTTTCTCTTTTCTATTCTTATCTAGAAGATCTCCATAACCTTAATAGTCAAACTTTAGTTTGAGGCGTGTAGGAAAACAGTTGAGGCTTAATGGAGACTGCACCTCAGTGCATACTCAGACAGCAGAGTTAATGGACCTGGTGAAGTGAGAAGGTTGTTATTAACTTAATGTTTGAGGTTAAAGGAAGGGCAGATCTTATTCTGTTGCCTTAGGGCTGGGATTTGGTCTTAGTGCACCAAAGTTCAGTGTTCACCAAAGCTCAGACCAAACAGTAAACAGATAATGAATGTAGGTGTTCTTTAAAATTTTCAGGATTTTTACAATTTTATTTTTGTAACTATACTAAAAATATTGGGGTGATTTTCTGCTAGGCTGAATCGAATGTCCTAACTGACTAGCTTTGTCCTTCAGTTCATACTGTAGGCCACCCTACCTTAGAGCTTTGCAGCTTCTTTTTTTTCGGAACATTTGCCACCCAGCTGCCTCTGTCACCTTCACTGTATATCAGTTATTCTGATATGCGTAGAATTTGTGTCAATACTTTGGGTTTACTTGCAGGCTTGGGCAGATGCCTTCAGAAGTAGTCCAGACCTGACAGGAGTTGTCCACATTTATGAGGAGCTGAAGAGGAAGGGCATTGAGTTCCCCATGGCAGACCTGGATGCTCTCTCACCCATACACACCCCCCAGAGAGTATGACATCCATCACATCTGACTGTCTCTGTCTGTCTGGTTTTTTTTTTCTTTCTTTCTGTCTTTCTTTTAAAAAGGCTTTTTATTCTTTTAAAGCATTTTATCCTGTGCATTGCTCAGGGAGTTCCAGAAATAGATCCAGCTTCAAATAAATACAGAGCACCTCCCCAGCCCAAACCAGCATCTCAAACGCCTCAGAAGGCCCCTGCTGCTGCAACTTCTGAGTGTAGCCCTCCTCAGATCCCCAGTATGACGGGTCCAATCTCAGCCAATCCAGAACAGGTAGGTCTCATCGTGCCAGTGACCCAATATCAAGTGTTTTTTATGTAATACATGAAATAAGTTCGGTAACAGTCATTTCTTGCAGTTTTCCAGTAAATATGTGACCTTTAAGCTTGATTACCTATAATTAGGAGATGACCGTAATAGAACCCGTGTGTGTGTGTGTGTGTGTGTGTGTGTGCGCGCGCGCGCGTATACTTTAACAGATTGCCAGGCTGAGGAGTGAGCTAGACGTTGTGCGTGGGAACTGCAAAGTGATGTCAGAAATGTTAACAGAAATGGTGCCGGGCCAAGAGGAGGCTTCTGACCTTGAGCTTCTCCAGGTCCTTAATCTTTTCTGTTTCCTTCACATATACACATTATCCACAAATACATTATTTTCAAGCTCATTTTGCATATATATATATATATATATATAAATTTTCCGTACTAGGACACAGAAGTAGCAAGGCTACACACACCCACACTAAATAAATAAATAAATACATAATATATATAATTTATTTGTGTGGGTATGTGTAGCCTTGCTACTTCTGGTTCCTAGTAGGAATTAATAATTGGCAAGCCCAGAATACACCACTAGGGGGAGTAGTAACACTGTATTAAAAGAGCTACTAGACAGAAATGGACAAATATATTTCTAGTTATGTTGGCATTTTGGATAGGACTGATGCATTATAACAGTTTTGCTCTGAACAGGGATCTCTTATCCTTTACTTTCATTATTGTACAGCAGAGTTCTTAAATGATGCACATCTTCTGTATGCGAGCAGGAGCTGAACAGGACATGTCGGGCCATGCAGCACAGGATAGTGGAGCTAATCTCACGTGTCTCTAATGAGGAGGTCACAGAGGAGCTGCTACACATCAACGATGACTTAAACAATATATTCCTGCGATATGAAAGGTTAAGCACCACCCTGTTACCCTGAAATGTTAGATATTTTATAGAATAACTCTGCACCTACAGAGGTTGGACTACTTTTGCAAAATGTAAGCAAAGTCCCATTTAACTTAAATGTATTTATTAATATTAATTACTTTAGGTGTATTTGGTGTAGTTTTTTATTATGTTTGTAGATTTTCAGATTTAAACATTTGGGATCAGATTTCCTCTTTACTGACTTGATGGACAGGAACTTAATCAGCACGCTGAGAACCTTTATGAACATGGGCCCTGATGATTAGGTGGAATGTAAATAAAGAAGCTTTAGCTATTTCTGGCAAAATAACCTCACCACTTGGTACTGTAGCATGAAAACATTTTGTTTGTTGAAACTGCCGTTTATGACATTCACAAAACATTACATTACATGGATATTGTCTTGAGTTCCATCAATACAATTGAGCTTCCAGACTACTTGACAAACTATTCAATGGCGTAAGGCAAATAGAAGCATTTATACTTAATACTGTACAGCTGGTTCAGTTTGCATCACGAAATTACTGCACCCAGTTAATCCTAACACTTGTGAATTTTACTCTTTCATGAAATTAGTACAGTTTATGCTCTATATGTGTAGGCATTTTGACTAAACTGATTTACTACAGTTTCTTATATAGTTTAATGTAATTTTGCCAGTGTACTCTAAAAGTTGTCCAACCTCTGAACATGGATAGGCCAACTGTGTAATAGATTCCAGCACTGGTCTTTGAGTTTAGTTCTTTCCCTGTTCTAATCAGCTTATTGTCAAGAATTGCATCGCTTGACAATGCTAGAGCATTGTTACCCATAATCTCTAAACTAGAGAAATCCTGGATTTGGATTGGGAGAGGCATTGATATTCTGGTCTCTGATAGTGTGGTCCCACTGCTTCTATGGTTACAGATATGAGAGATACAGAGTGGGCCGAGTAGCACAGAACAACGGGGTGAGTTTTTACTTTATTGTGCTTATCTTGCTTTATTAAAAGGAGCAGCCCATAAAAGGCTGCTTGTGATTTGTGTTTGGTTTATTGCTCGAAAACGAGTATGCTATTTACTTGACTATGTATAATACTTTGTACACATGCAAAGCTTCTTTATGTCTTGCTTTCTACTGTGGATCATTTTCTTTTGTTTTTTGCTTTTTCTCAGTGATTTTTTTAAAGTTTTTTTATATAACATGTTGCATGCTTGTGTCAATGGTTATTTTTTTGTTTCTTTTGCCTTGTGCAATGGCTAGCTGAAGAAGGCAAGTATATATTAGATTTTTAGCACATATGGTAAGGGTGGATAAGGTCAAAAGAGAGATCTTAAAACATGGCCAGTGTACATCGAATAGCCACCACATTAAAACCACCGACAGGTGAAATTAAAAACATTGATTATCTCATCACAGTGGCACCGGTCAAAGGGTAGAATATATTTGGGCAATCAGTTCTTGAATTCTGTGTTGGAAGTAGGAAAAATGGGCAAGGGCCAAGCTGCGATAGGTAGACAACTTGTTCAGATCGTGTTTAGCTTGGCTCCAGTTTGACATATAGTCCATTAGACATGTTTTAACACTCTCTAGCGAATAGAACAGCCCTGTTCCCCTTTCGTTCTACCTCTGTCTCACACATACGCTCACAGTGGCCTGTTTTGTGCTGATCCTGTAGCCAGTGTTGTTCTGTCTCTGTTCTTATTCCAGCATAACAAAGTCTCTTCTGAAACACTGATAACATTTGAAGTTTTGATGAATGTCAGAATCTTCCACTTCCCTTTTTTAATGTAAACATGTACCTGAGTGTATAGTTGGGTCCAGTCATTAACCTAAACCTAAATCTTTATAGTTGTGATATTTTTGCACTGTAACATCTTTACATGTGCATTTTAAAATGTAGTTGTACTACACAGCCTCCTGTTGAGTCTGTCCTATTATTGGCTGTCATTTGATTATATGTACACATGTTGATGTGTAGGTGCTAAATGAAGCTTCAGAGGAGGATAATCTGATAGATCTGGGTCCTGGCTCCCCAGCTGTGGTCAGTCCTCGGGTCAGTGCTGCAGCCACCCCCACACCATCCTCCACCCTGACTCCTCCAGCTGCTGCTGCCGCCCCCTCCCTCTCCACACAGCTCGCAGGACTGAGTGAGACCTGTGCACGCACATTCCCTTAGACATATACTGCATATGACAAATAAACCCCTGTACTGCTGAATGTTATAAGTGTAGTATATTCTTTCTTAATCTTGCTCCTGATGACCTACAGTCTTGTTTCTTGATTCAACACACTTTACCCAGTCCATCAACTGATTATGGAGCCCATCATGAGCTGGATCAGGTGAGATGAGGAATGGAACAGTGAAACCATACTGTCAAGCGCAAGATTAAGAAACTCTGGCCTGTGTGGTATCCATCTAGGCCCAAATATACACAGATTTGAAGTATTATTGAGTATTCTCTAAGATAGTAGATAGTATTGTTAATTCATACTACAGGTTTTCTGAAACCCGTAATAGTTTGTGCATTTGAGTAGTTATGACAGGATTGTTCACATTGTTATAAATGCAATAAGATAAAATACACTGTTTGTTATAAATAACACACTGTTATGATAAATAAGCCATCACATTAAACACCAAGCGTCTTCCACCAAGCGTGATGATTTGTTTACAACAAACTATGGTTGCCAAATAATATAATGCCTAAAGGTTACTTCATGAACAGTGCAATATTTTTAATATGCCATAATACAAATTTTACACTGGTTTAGAAGACCACTGGGTGAAACAAGCTTTTGAAACGTTGTTTTATAATACATCATTTTAGGTGTAGCAGATCCAATTTAATTCTGTTATATATGTGAATTGAGAAGTGAAAGTTACTTTGGTTTCGACCTTTGAGTCTCAGGAGTATTGTGTATTATCCGTTTTGATGGAGGCTTGTTGGATGCGGTTTTTGTGTGTGCTGATGTTGGTTCTGTTGGAAACAGAATTCTTTAATATTCTGTTGTGTCATAGACATAAACATATCCTGCATTCTTACACATGTGCGTCCTCATACTGCTCGGGTACATCCGTGATCCACCTACTTTACCATTGCTCTAGTAAAGGAATCAGTCAGCTAGCTGCAGTTATTGATGCCTTATTTATCAGGCTGTTGAATTATGGTGGTATGGAAAAGATAGCATATTCAGCTTTATTTGTGCAGCATATTCCTGCATTGTTGGTGTAGAAACCTCTGTCTTTCCATAGATATAGATGCAGATAGCGTGAGTGGCACTCTGAGCTCGCTGTCCATCCAAAAAGCTCATGATGATTTTGACATGTTTGCCCAGACCAGGACCAGCTCCCTCGCTGACCAGCGTAAGAAGTAAGCCCTCTAAAAAATATATATATATTTTTTGTACAATATACTGTTTGTTAATAAAAGCAACTCAAATAAAAATTATTACTCACTGCTGCCTTCTAAAGGTGTTGTATCGCCTCTTGTTATGGCACCAAAATCAAGATTTTGTATCAGTTTTCTTTTATTTACATGAATTTGCCTCAACTTTACCGACAAATCCAGTTAAATTCTGATAATTTCAGTGTAGTTTTGTGGAAGCTAACCACTGTGTAAAATTATTGCAGTCAGCTCCAGTAACTGATCTTTGACAGTTATGTAGTAATTCTGTTTTTCTGTACTTTTTCTCAGTACTGTTTAGCTCTAGGCTTGTGTCTCTTTGTCTCTGAACGCTTGAATTCCACCTGTTTCAGCGTGAAATACGAAGACCCACAAGCTCTCGGTGGTCTGGCTTCTGCTTTGGACGTCCGGCAACAGAACACTGCTGGGGTGAGTGCCGCCCTGCATGCTAGGAACTGTTTTAATTGTTCCTCCACCTGCCGTCACTTATAATGATCTGAGGTTGGGGTTGTGTTAAAGGCACGCGAAACCCTAATGTCATTCCAAGTAGTTGATCCTTGCATGCCCTGTGCTTTAGTACACTGTTGCCCTCTTTTTCAAGCAATGAAGCTGTAACTAACCCTGTTAGACAATACATAACTCCACTGTAGCATTCGTAAATGGCAGATAGCACTGGCAAACTGGCTTTGCATGGTATTCAGGCTGCAGTTCTCTTTCAACCTGGGAGCTCAATGGATTACAATAAATTCAGATTTGAAGATGGTATTCTTTAATAATGACCGTCATTAGGAGATGGTACCAAAGCTGACCCTTTAAACATTCAGTTCATCACACAATTCTAAAACTTCTTCCCTTTTATGTGACAGTAATTACCAATTAAGAAGTTAGTCACTTCATAAAATATAGACTGTACACTGATTGAAGACATAACTTTGTGTAATTTGTTCAAATTTAGGAAGCCTACGAAAAACTGTTTAGTAATATTTAATTTGCCTGAGATTGTTTTATCGTGGCAAACTTAATTCTAATTTTCTTTTTCTTTATTTTATTGTATTTTTGTTGTCTTACAAGCCCCTAGTGCAGATGGGACATTGCTCTCAGTTCTTATGAAGTGAATGAGGCAATTGGTCCTGAAATGATATCGTCACTGAGAACGATGATATCAGCTCTTTTAAAATACCTGAAATTGGTAAATATAGTTAGGAGGTATTATGAAATTTCCATTAAGCACATGGGTACTGATTACACCTGTTCTTTGGTGCCAAGCGCTGTTCTGCTGCCTAGAGTGTTGAAATCTTCAGGCTATAGCCAAGCCTAAGTGTTATTATAGGACAGAGCTGGAGCTTAGTGATCAGCCCACTGGTCAAAGTTTATTCCTCTTTGTCATCCCTCCTGCCTTGGTATGTTTTGATAATTTTATATCTTTTTGTTTTTTTTTTTCTTCTAGTTACCTGATTTAAAAAAAAAAAAAAAAAACTCTCTGTGTGCTGCTGGTCTTACTCTCTGTTAAAAGAAAACTTTCACATGTCCGTTCTGTCTTTTTTCCTCTGTCTCTCTTGCTCTCTCTCGCTCTCTCTCGCTCTCTCTCACTTTCTCTCTCACTTTCTCTCTCTCTATCTCTGGGATGGGTAGGGATGGTGTTTTTCTGCTTCATGTTTGTAAGGTGTTTTCTGTTGTTGATTCAGCTGAATGTAAAAGGTGATAACGCAGAAATGGAGCCCATAGACAGCTGGCTCATTACCCAAGGAATGGTGAGGACTTAGCCCAGTAGCACTGTTTCCTTAGTGTCCTCCTGCATCTGTCCACTCCGTCACCCCCTCAACCCATGCCAGCCCTCCCCTCACCACTTCTAAACCAGTTCACTCTGCACAGTAAAAGGGATAGTCCTTTATTTAAGCCCTCTTAGGCCTACAATAGCCTGATCTCTGACCAGATCTTTTATAGATGTGATTTCTTGTGGCAATTTATTATGTAATTGCATTGAACTAATATTCTACTTCTAAGTCAAAATTTGACTCCGTAATTTGACAAATAAGTATAACGTACATTATACTTTTTTTTTTTTTTTTTTAAGAAATCTCTTCAGTATGAATAACCCTGTAATGTTTTTCCTCTAGAAGTTGTTGGAGAAGTGAAGGCGATTAAATTGCTGTTTGAAATCCCTATTGGCAGGAGCCTTTCTTTTCTACATCTCAAAGCCTAAACTCTTCAGAAACTTCATGGTCTGCTGCTTCCTTTTAGGACCTTTCTCTCTGTCCCTTTTACTGTGGGTCACTCCATCCTCCTCCGTCTTCACTGCATTCACTCACTGGTAGAATGAAAAGGTCTGCTTGTACCGTTGAATAGGTGTGGATTTTCAACACATACAAGCAAGCCCTGGCCTCTATCACAAAGGTTAACACTAGTGGCCAGCCCTTGTTCATGGAAGGTTCTGGAACCTGCAGCCACGTTCAAGCTTATAATGGCTTGGATCGACTGCACCACTGAAAAGGAATGACCCCCAGACCCTCTCAGAGAGGGTAATGTGTGAGCGAAACTGACACAATTTAGAAAGAACACACTTAGACATGCCTAGTATCTATCAGACTCTGTGTAGCACAATTGAGCCTAAGCATACAAAAAATTGTTTATGCAGTCTGTATGTTCCAATCTATATCTTAACATGATTGTAGTTAAATATCAAATAAATGTTCATATTCATAGTTAGCACAGGCTACTCCTAAGTCTGGCACTTCAGAGTTGTTTGGCATTTAGTTAAGGATTATGATTAAAATAACTGGTCGCTCTGCATTTGTATAGTGATCCAGACAGTGTGCAGTGAGATTTTTCCCACTTGTCTACAGTCATTATCATTAATGAGTAACATTGTGTATATTGAAGTTCGATTAAAAAAATAACTAGCATGCAGTTTAGCCTTTTCTAAAACTATCCAATTAACATGTTTATTGTATTACTAAGATTCATAAATACACTATGGGCTGGTTTCCTGGCCTGGCAGGAAATATAGTCATAGGCTATATTGTCCTTTGTAGGAAATATCACTATTCAGAATCTTGTGTTGTCCAGGATTTGGTTCATTCTTGTCCAGGATTTGGTTTATTCTTGTCCAGGAAACCAGCCCGATATGTCTTGAAGTTTTTAGAGATCTGTACATTTAACAATTTTGGTTAACAAGGGAGTTTGTCCTCCTTTCACAGTAACAGCTTCTAATCTTATAGATTTACACTAGATGTTGGAGCATTGATAGGAAGATGTGTTCGGCTTTAACTAGAGCTTTTATGATAACCTGATTGAAATCTATTTTATAAAGTCTTTCTATTTAATTTTTTTTTAAAGTATTAAAACGTTTATTGGTTCCATAATTACTTTGTCATTTGAATCCTAAAAAAGTCTTCCACTGATCATTATAAAGTCATATTTTCCAGCCTGATCATTTTCCACAACGCAAAACCATTAAAACTCAAATTAATTGTGTGTACGTAACTGAAAAACAGGACACCAACACCAGCAGCTCAATAGTGAAAGTCCTATTTTGCCACAAGAGCGTTAATGAGGTCAAGTACTGATGTTAGGTGATTAGTTCTGGATCACAAACAACACTGTTTCATCACTGAGGCATTGGATGATGCTTCATCACTCCAGAGAACGCAATTTAGCTGATCCGCAGTCAGGTTCTTAGGGATTTCGTATCCTCTAACCTACACTTGGCACTGGACATAGTGACCTTGGGGCTGTATTTCCTTCTTCAGCACACTTGCTAAAAATTGGCAATTAACTGATGGAATCCAGCTGTCTAGGGTCAAAGTTCCCCAAACCCTCCTCCATTCTTTTGACATCAGTTTTCCATGGAGATTATACAACGGAATGCCTGCATCAGCCATGAATGCATTGTAAAGCAGCTGAATTGTTTAATTAGAAGATGAAAATAGATACTTTTGGAAATACTGTATTTGTTAGCCAGTGAACTTAATGGTCAAATTTATTTGCACATGACTGTTTGCGAAGACATTCCTTGTGATTTAGCACACAGAGTCTTAATGGAATATACTAACAGAGCACAGTTTACAGCATTTTCCTTTTACCCTAAATGTTTTCAGCTAAAACAAGTTTTACATTTAGAAATTGCTTCTGTAGTTTTGCACTGAAGCTTCAAGGCAAAGCAGTTAACAAGATGTACATGTTTGATTTCGGTTATCTATTAAAATATACAAATCTCAAGCTTCCAGGTGGCTGAAACAATATATTGTGACATATGAATGCAGTTTGCATGATGCTAGCCTGGTTCTTCATTTAGCACTCGACTAATTTGTGACTATAGTTGTTCATTCTTTATTAGCTACAAAAACCTTGTAGCCTAAGTTCAAAAGTAAAGATGCAGCTGGGTCAGCAACATTTGAGGTAAGGAGAAAATGTAAATTTGAGTCTGTTAAATAGGTGGAATAATTCAGGACCTAGCAGAACTGAAACAAACATCACGCTGGAATCTCATTGCAATAGCACTCGGTAGCTGTTTTACAACCTAGCTGATAGGGTTTACACTGAGACTAAAACCACAGAAGTTTAGATCTCTGGAGATTCCCAGCCTTTTTATACACAATTTTCAAAGCACTGCCTAGTGTCACAAATGTCCTTAATAATAACACACACATACACTATATGGACAAAAGTATTAGGACATCAGACCATTCCACCAACAGAGACTTTAATGACATTGCATTCAAATACATAGACTTAGAATATATGGACTTGGTCCCCCCATTACAGCTATAACAGCTTCCACTCTTCTTGGAAGGCTTTCTACAAGATTTTGGAGTTTCTATGGGAATTTGTGTCCATTCATTCTGTAGAGCATTTATGAGGTCAGGCACTGATGTTGGACGAGAAGGCCTGGCTCACAGTCTCCGGTTCACCATTCTACACTTAACTCATCCAGCCATGTCTTTATGGAGCCTGCTTTGTGCACTGGGACAGAAAAGGAATAGAAAAGATTCTTCCCCAAACTGGGTCCACAAAGTTGGAAGAATGGCGTTGTCCAAAACGTCTTGGTCTGCTGGATAACTGACTGCCCTTCTTTGGAAGAATTCAGCAATTCAATGAATTCAATAACTAAGAGGTGTCCCAGTACTTTTGTCCCTATAGTGTGTTTATGCCAGTGTGCATATTGGTTGTATGGGGGGTATTCTATGCAACTGAGGGGGCTGGAGCGGGGTGGTTGACACCCAGTCTGACCCGGGTGAAGGTGGGGCTCCTGTATAACTTGGTCATAGTGAAAGTAGAGGGCCAACAGTCTCCGACCCGGAGGGAGTGATTAACGTTTCAGTGGGGTTCGCTCACTGGTGCATGTAAGTAAAAAAAAAAAGATTCTAGATTAAAACATAAACAAGTTTTAAAAACAATATTTACAACTCATCCCACAAATCACCCATCCGTTTTTTTTTTTACCTCTAGCAAAGAGTTTAGAGGAAAAGAAAGAAATGTGCAGCAGGGGACACCTGGCACTGTGGTGAAAAATCGATGATACTGCAGAAAACAGACACACATAATCACTCATCTTTAATCACATCATAAGGTTGTTAATAAAGCAAGTGTTTTACAAGTCGATATTACCAAAATATTCCTCCGCCTCAGCACATTACTTGGCCTTGGATGCCAGTGTGAACCGTTCCCAAAAGAAAGAATGAAGAAAATGACCCTCCTCCAGATGCATGCATTATCATCCATTGACAAATTGTCTAGGCTTCCAGTGGCACGGCGCACCAGCGTGCATTACACAGTGGAGAGCACAGTCGAGTGGTGCTTATTTCTGCATGTTTTATTAGATTTCTGTCCATGAAAGAGCCTCCATTACTTTCTGGAATTTGTCGTTTCGAGCTGACATGAGTGAATAAATAAAATATATATGTTTGTGTTTCCATTAGAGAACTCGAGATACAACATAGCAATCAAGCTGTGAGTCACAGATCTGAAAGCTACGTAGCTGGCTAGCATTAAAGCACGGTGTCTGTGCCATTACAGGAGTCACTGGCAGCTCAGCCACTGTGTGATAAATAAATATCATGCAAGAATACCTAAATGCTATGGTGTTATTCATAGATCTGATTCATAACCGCCACATTACGCACCCGAGGATTTACCAAAGCCCTTGGCACATGCATAAATGTTGCTGGTGCAAAGTGAGTAATCGTGCCAGGGATTGCCCGAGACTTTCATCAAATTACTCACCGTGGTGCTGAAGTCATACACACTGTGGTGAGTTTCCTGAACAAGGATTAGGTCTAGTCTTCAAAAGTGCACAGATTAAGGCTGATTAAGGGGTTAAACTACTGAATTCTCCACTTACTTTCTCAAATTTGCCCCTTATATAATAGAACCTCCTGAATTTTAACGCCTTATATTTAAGATCAAGCGGTTTCACACCGATGCCTTAAATCTAATTTGAAGATAAAATTAAGGGGTCGGTTTCACAAATTAATCGTCACTTAATTTAAATGAAGGGGTTTGGTGTATTTTCAGGGGTGGATTAAGGTAGAGTTAAGCATATTTTACGTACGTTGTGTTTCGTTGAGCTTGGACTAAATAGAGAGCCAATGGTATATCATGACTGAAAATTCTTTTCAGCATCGGCTTAGTCTTAAAAATAGATGCGCCTGAAAGGGATTTTTGGAGTGTGGCCTAAAGCAGTGGTTCTCACACTGGTCCTCAGGGACCACCCAGATGGGTTGAAGTAAAAATGTGGATCAACTAGGGGGTCCCTTACAACTACTGACCTACAGAACCTGCCAGTGCAGGTTTTCTTATATTTTATATTGTTCCCAAAGTCTCACTTATGACATTTGTGTAGTTTTATGTCTCAAAAACAGCTGCAAATCATTTTACACTATCATTTTATGTACCATTTCATTATATGGATCATTTCTTTTTATGTTCAACTTCTGTTTAGAACAGGGATTCCCAATCCTGGTCCTGGCAACCCCACATTTTACATATTCTGTACTTCTTTGTCCACACTTGATTTAGTTTATTAATAAATTAATATGGTCCGTGTTGTTCTGGTACAAAGAGTAGTTAAAACACAAATGTAGTGTGGGACCACCAGGACTGAGGTTAATGTCCCTGCCTTAAAATTAAAGCTGCGCTTTAATGGGTGGGGTTAAACTACTATAGCCAAAACAGATAAAGATAACTAAAAAAATTAAAAAGGAGCAGAGCTCGCTTTCTAAATGTGTAGTCCATGGAATGGAGAATGATTTGTAGATTTTTTCCTTCAGTTAAGGCATACACTATATAGACAAAAGTATTGGGACACACCTGTTTTTCAGGGGTTTGGTCTAGACCCCTTACTTCCAGTGAAGGACAATCTTAGTGCTTCAACAGACCAAGACATTTCGGACAACGTCATGCTTCCAACTTTGTGGACACACTTTGGGGAAGAACCTTTTCTATTCCAGGATGTCTGTACCCCAGTGCACAAAGCAGCTCCATAAATACTGAGGAAAGCCTTCCAAGAAGAGTGGAAGCTGTTAGAGCTGCAAACGGAGTACCAACTCCATATTGAAGTCTATATATTTGAATGAAATGTCATTAAAGTCCCTGTTGGTGTAATGGTCAGGCGTGCCAGTACTTTTCTCCATATAGTGTATTCAGTTCCACCTGCTAGCTAGGACTTCTTCTATCACTGCTACCAACTGTGGGATGGTGAAGGTTAACACATGCTTCCTCCCAAACGTCTTTTCATACTGCTGCTAACACAACACCGCTCAGTGCACTCAGAGCAAAACGCTATGCCAATTCTGTAATGTCAACTAACAGACACACACATTAGATACCATGGATCTGTGGTCTGTGTGACAGGGAGAAAGAAGCTATTCCACCCAACCATTGACAGCAGGCCCACTGTTCTCGGACTCCTGGACACGGATAGAATCACCAGGGATCAAACTCACAATCTGCCACCAACTGGCCCAACGCTTAACTAATGGTGCCCGGAGCATCGGAAGCATTTTTAAAGCGGGAGGACATGGAACATACTGTTGGGAGGGACTGGAACGGAGGGGGGAGGGGTGTTGGGTTATAGCTGTAGAGTAGTGTTTTGGTGGGTGGTCTTGTATGTTTCCCTCATACAAATCACTGGGTGAATAAGTGGGGGGACGAAACGAATGATTTTTAAAAGTATAGAATGGTTCCGGCGCCCGTGAGTGGTGCTATGTCTTTGTAACGTAAAGGTTCTAAACCAGATGGATGTCACCTGGATGTTCAAGGCTTTGGCTATTTAGGAATCTTATTTTATTAAGTGTTGCCTTAATACAGGCCCAGGAATCCAGCCTTTAAGATGTTAAAGTTTTTGAGTTACAGATAAATACGTTGATGTTTTTTCCACATAAAACAGCGTTGACAATGCTTCATAAACACTGATGAGTCAATCTGTACAACTTTCTAAATTATGCAGGCCTTCACAGACAAGAGACTTTATCCACAGACACCGACAGCAGAAAAGCTGTTTTCTGTGAACAAACAGAATCAATTGAATTCTAGATTATAGAATCTCTAAACGCCATCCGTTTGAGAGACACACTAAAGGCGCCACAGAACAGGCAGATCTAGTAGTGGTCATGTAGAGCCAGAGAGAGTTGAAAGAAGAGGGAGAATTGGGCTCCCGCACTGCCTTCAGATCCCACTGGAAGTTTGGGCCGCTGTTATATACGTCCTCCTGCTCACTAAGCCAGCCTGAGCAATTGGTTGTTATTGATTTATGATCAGTACTGTAGATATATGTCCCTCTGCTGAGTAATTGAGAGCTAAACACTCCACTGTGGTCCAGTATGTATAGATAGTCCAGAGAGCCATATACTGAAACACACACTCACACACACACACACACACACACACACACACACACACACACACACACACACACACACACACCCCCCCCCCCCCCACCCCCCCCCCCCCCCCCCACACCCCCCCCCCCCCCCCCCCCCC
>JBBJLS010000028.1:10454001-10475041 GCA_037577275.1 Bryconaethiops microstoma | reverse complement strand
TTTGTGTCCATTCATTCTGTAGAGCATTTATGAGGTCAGGCACTGATGTTGGACGAGAAGGCCTGGCTCACAATCTCTGTTCAAGATCATGGGTATGATTTACCCCTGAGTTCAATAATTGACAGGTGTGTTCCAATACTTTTGTCCAGACAGTGTACATCTTATTATTTATACGTAATAATAGTAGTACTGCAATTAAAGATAATAAGGGTCACCAATCAGCATTCTGAAAATGTATTAAACTGTTTAATGGACTCAGTGTTGTCCTCAGGGAAGTGTAAGGTGGGGTTCAGATGCAGACGGCAGTCTCCACCGACCTTTGTTCCCTTGAGCCCCGCATTCTGAAAATCTGTCCTATTTTTCTGGCAAGGCTTCATGAGTCTTCCTCCCAGACAGCTCCTCATCATGTTTCACTCTCACTCACACTGCATGCAGTAAAGCAGCATTCACGCTTTGTGTGCTCTGTGTGCGTGTGCGCGTGTGCGCGCGCACGTGCGTGAGTCTTAGCTTCGTTTGACTTTAATTGCATGTTTTTTGTTGTTGTTATTTTCCTCGCAGACCTCCTTGTGATTTCTATTGTTTGTTGTTTTTCTGTTTATTTTTGGGGCGGGGTTTATTTTGTGGCTTTGCGGGGGCCTTTGGTTTGTCCATGGCTTTGCTCCATAGATTCCTGTATCGCAGTCCTCTGTCATGGATGACATTGAGGAGTGGCTCTGTACTGATGTGGTGAGAATTCTTTACCTTGATTTCATTCTCTTTGTTTTGCCATCTTTTCGTGGTGTCATTCCATGTCCATCTTTGTGTAACCTGTTTAAAGAGTATAGAGAGTTCTTATCTTCTAACAAGTAATTAGCAGCCATTTGTTTTCTACCAATCATATTAACACACCCAACTGTCAGGTCTTCCACTCATCCATACTCATACCATGAATCTAACTTTTTAATTGGGGGAACAATAAGTTAAGGCAATGGGGAATTACATAGTGTTGTCTCACAAAGGTTGTTTGTCACTTGGTTTGTTGTTTGTGTCGACATATTACATACAAGTGCCTCTAAAGCCTAGAGAATGGTGGTTGGTGCAAATTGTTCTGTCAATCCAGTGAAATGTCATCATACTTGTTTGGATTGCATCATTTTTGTATTGGCAAGCACAAGATGTAAAGTATGTAAAGTTTTATCAAACTCGAAAGTGGTGTGCCCATTGTCCTAAGTGAAAGAATGAAAATGAAACTTTGCATGATTGTTATAAAACTGTTTGTCTTGTGAAGGTGTACTAAAAGGTGGGTATCGAAAACCTGTTTGTCGTCTAGTGATCAACCGTCATGGTGGGTCACAATGAATAAATAATTAAGGCAAGTCTGACACTGACGTAATTGTTCTGCTTCTTCTGTCTCCTACTAAACAGAAAGGCGATAAGGCTGAGGAGGGGGTAACTAGTGAAGGTAAGAAGTGCAATGTTAAAATTGATGCTGCATTCAAATAAAACTCCAAATTGTTTAATTTCCAACTAGGAAAAACAAAGAAAATGCCCTTTCATTTGGGAATTTATACTCAAACACATCCTTAAGTCAGAGTTTGTTAAATCTCAGCATATCAACGTCATATAAAGTGCTACCTTATTTTTAAGGAGATTATAGTAGTATTTGGAAAACATCCTTTATCCATCTCGCTCTCTCACTCACTCACTCACACTCACACACAAACACACACATAAATACTTTGACAGGTTGAGAGCTCCTTAGTCGAACGCACTTGACATAAAATGTTTAAAAGTCAGAAGTTCGAAAGTTTAGTAACTGTAGTTTAAATACAAAATGTAGATATTTATGGATAGATGCTTGAAATTTGTTTCTAAGAAAAATAAGTTTTGGTTAATAGTTGAAACCTTAATATTTTCCAAAATGATTTTAATTTTACAAAAAAATGAATTGATGCAAAGGGGAGCTGCTTTGAAGAATTTAAAACTGAAGTTCCTGACTTGTTTTTGTGGTCACTGCATAATTCCATTGCTGCATGGTGTGTCCATACTTTTGATAGGTAACATATGTAGTGTTTTTCTGCTTCGAAATTGAATTAACCCTAATTTTATTCAAACCCACACCACTGTTGAATCGTAAATGCCCTTCTGGTTTGGCTGTTTTCTAGAGTTTGACAAATTCCTAGAAGAGCGGGCCAAGGCTGCTGACACTGCTTTACCATCGCCCCCTAGAGGAGAGCCAGGACCCCCCGCGAGTGCGCCTAGCAGTAGCCGCAAGAAGGCAGAGAGGACTGAGGACACCCTGTTTGCCTTGTAAAGTGCAGATGTGAAGAGAGAAACCCCACCTACTGGAGGTTCGCCCTTCTGCTCTGGCTCTGCTATGGCGATTACCACCCTCACACCTTGCCAGCGCCCAAATGCCTGCCGCCCCTGTGCTGCTCTTCGCATCTCTATCACTATCTTGATGCGTCAAAGATTTTCCCATTCTTCTCCACCACCTCAGTCCCCTTGGCTGGAGCAGTGCTGCTTCTACAATGTGTGATATGTCTCCTCTTTAAGGCTCCTCATGGCTATGCCTGTGCCTTCAGGAGCAAAAGGAAGCAGTAAAGTGAAATCTTGTAGATATTACAACTTAAACCAGTGAGGTTTTCTGCAGAAAGGTTGGTTTGGAATTTTTAAGTTTAGTTAATGTGATGCATTACGTCAAGTCTATTTAATGTGTTCCAGTTTATTAACAGAACATGTAATATACTAAGTCCGTCTTGCTTGCGTGAAAAGCGTTGTATCTTGCACTTCCCTTGTTTACAGACTAATTTGAATTATGCCATTCCATAAAATGAGTGTTAGTCCTTTTGCCAATCCTATAGTTGTCTATAAATAGGCTTTTCTTTCTTTCTTAATTTTAGTGTTGTCATATCTAAATCATTCAAAATCATTCAGATATTGGAAAACGCCACCTGCCCTGGAAATGGACCAACAGAATGGTTCAAAATCTCATTACATCAACATACAACATACAGAAAGAAAAAAAATATTCTTACCTTTAAAGTTATGTTTAAAGGATACAAAGTATTGTTACTGCAGCAAAAATATGTAATCTGACTTCGCTCTCCTGGTTGTGTATAGGGATCACCCGCTGTCCACATGAAAAGAAAGAAGAAAAAAATGTAAACTCCATTATCTGTTTCTTTCCAGTGTTGGTTAAGTGAAGGAACTCTATTGCATTCTCATCATGAAAAAAAGCTGACCAAAGACAAGTTAAGCTAAAATTTTCTCTCTTACCAACTTTCTGAAAAAGACTTGTTCACTCTTTCTGAAACAACTTTCTGAAAAAGACTTGTTCCAAAGAGCTGAGAATATTTCCAAATGTTGTCCACTTGTTACTGGACGAACAAATTCATTGACAAAACACATTTCAGAGTGTTAATTTAAACTTAAACTGATTAAGTATTTGTGGGAAATAGAACTGTTTTGCTGATCATATATTTTTGTCCATAAGTTGTTGGTTGTCTGTGTGCTTTTTGCACTAGCCTTGTTTCAGACTCTTCTCCGGCCATGTTGTGTCGCAAACAAAAGCACACAGGAAAGTCTGGGCAAGAATTTTTTAAATACCTGCCACCCTTCCAGGTCAGAACTGGATCCAAAGTAAAGACCTACAAATGCAACCTTAGAGTGGATGGAATTTATTTAGTGATGGCGCTTGATGGTATTATATAACGGTAGCATAATTTGTAAACTATGTATTCATATGTATACATAAATATATGTATATACATCACAGAAGTTTTTATTTTAAATAACATTTGTCATAGATTTTGGATAAATTGTTCAGAAAGTCTGTTTGCTCTTCTATATTTCTTTTGTCTTAGTCCTGAATTGTGACAACATCCAAGTAAACTGAATTACATAATGCCTGCTGTATTTGGTGCACAGAAATGACTGCCTAAATATTGACACTGTCAGATTACATACATACATACGTATGGATTATGTATATAAACCGGATTTCAGATTGCCACTCGCCCCCTAAATTTGTGACCAGTGGACATAATTACTTGGAGGGAGACCAATAAAATTTAAGAACATTTGTTAAAGAACAAGCTACCAGCTTGGAGATATGAGGTTTTGTTCCAATAGTGACTGTGTAATGTTCATACACTTTCAAGTAAACGGGACTAAGCTGTCACTGGGGTGGTACCCAGCAAGGTTTGCCTATAAAACCTTTAGTTAGAAAGGATAACCGTGACACATTCTGTTGCGGTGATGCATTTTTATGTTGCACTGACTCTACTCACCCCATCTTGACTCCAGGTTTTTTTTTTAATGTTAGGTGATTAAAAATTTCACAGTAAGTGTAGTGTAACATTACCACTCCCTAAAGGTACACAATTGGACCGTAAGAACACTGTTGTACCTTTGAAGGTAAAATTACATTCCATTTGGTGAACAAAAGTGTACCTGTGCAGTACCATTTTTTTTCAGGCCGTGTGCTGTTGGATGATGGTAGATAGATGTGTTTATATGGATAGATGAAGTGGTCTTGTTTGGTTTGGAGACCACTTGGTGTAGTTGGACATGTGGTGAAATAGTTGGAAGCTGAGTTATGTTTGACATATGGTTGGTAACAAAGCTTAAGGCTTAATGAAATTCAGTTTTCCTCTCAATTCTCTGCAGCTCTGAAGGTGTACATTTCAGCATTGCGCTTCATTCTCCCTTTAAAGTCCAGATTTATTCATACATTGGATAGTATTTTCTCAAGCAACAAAAGATCATAAGTCTAAGGTCAAAACTAAAGAAAGAACAAAAGCTCTGCTGACTGTGTTTCCAATTCTGTAGGAAATGTTGAACATCCTCAGAAAAGTATTGATCCTTAAAACATCCGGACTGGTCTTTAGCTTTTTGACCATTTTGATTGTAATGTTTTTTAGACAGCTATGCTTGAAAGTTTGTGAACCCTTTAGAATTGTCTATATTTCTGCATACAAATAACCTAAAATGTAATCAAAATTTTACAGAAATTTTAAAAGTAGACAAAGAGAGCCCAATAAAGAATTTAACAAAATGTTATACTTGGCAAATTTTAATTGAAGAAAATGGTCTAGTATTACATATGTCAGTGGCAAAAGTAAGTGAATATTTTGCTTTCAGTATTTGCTGTGACCTACTTGGGCAGCAACAACTGCAACTACACGTTTCCGGTAACTTGATCAGTCTTGCTCAGTCTGGAGGAATTTTAGACCATTCCTCTGTAGAGAAGGAATGGGATGTTGTTGGGTTATCTCACATGAATGCTTTAAGTCATTCCTCAACATTTCTGCTGGTTTAGTATCAGGACTTTGACTTGGTCATTTCAAAAATTTACCATTCATCTTTAACGATTTTTTGATAGAACAAGAAAGTGGGTCGTGTCTTGCTTGCTGACCCACTTTCTCTTGAGATTCAGCTCAGACAGATGGACAGATTTCCTGACATTTTCATTTAGAATTCATTTGTATAATTCAAAATGTATTTTTCCATCTCTGATGCACAGGTGCAGCAGAACAGACCCAAACTATGATACTACCACCACCATGTTTCATAGATGGGATATGGTTCTTTTGATGAAGTGCTGTGTCTTATATAACACTTCTCATTTAAACCAAATAGCTCTACTTTGCTCTTATCTGTCCACAAAACATTTCCAGTAGCCGTCTGGCTTGTTCATGTGATCTTTAGAAACCTGAAAATGGGTAGCTATTTCAGTGCGACCCTGCTATGCATACCATTTGTTGTTCAGTGTTCTCCTGAGGGTGGATTCATGAACATTAACATTAGCCAATCCGAGAGGTCTTTTAGTTGAGTAGAGTTTACTCTGGGTTCCTTTTGAGAGTTCAAATTGTTACACACCTTCCTCTTAGGAGCGATCTTTGTTGTTCAACCGCTAGGGAACGGTGGGTATCAAATGTCTTCCATTTGTGCACAATCTGTCTGACTGGATTGGTTCAAACTCTAAAGTTTATGAGTATTACAACTCTTTTTTCTGAAGTTCCCATAAATATGCCATGGTAGAGCTCTACAAATGTGTTGTGAAGACCAAAGTAAGTTCTTTAAATAAAACTCTAGGCACCCACTCGAACCTTAAGATATCTCATAGATTGACAGCACTTGGCTGTAATTTCACATTCAAATGAACTTCTATGCCTTGAGGTTCACATACTTTTGCCACTCCCAAATGTGCAATATTAAGGGATCAAGTAACATTTTTTTGTCTCTTTCCTATAATTATGTTGTCTGTATCTACATTTAGGACTTGTTGGATGTTTTAGATGTTTTATGTGTAAATGTAAAAAATTCTAAAAGGTTCACAAACTCAGGTTAGCTATAGACCAACCTTTATTCAGCTTTCATCACAGTAATCATAGATTACTGTCTACAAAAATGATACTTAAACATACCAGACTAACAAAATCAGAAGAGCAATGAAAATAAAACATTGTATTTACTGTAGATGCTTTTCATGAATATAAACCAATATATACAAGATAGCAGAATTACTATAATATAATCATTTCAAAAAACCTTCAATCGAAATTTTTTTCTGGTAAAGACTGTTCAGTAAATTTGAATCTTACTCCCATTATACGTGTTACTTGTTATAAGAGAACAAATTGCTTTTTTGTTTGTTCCTAGTCTTCTGTAATTTACAGACAACTAAATCAAGAGCTGTCAGTAACCTGTAAACCTGTAAGCTTTGCTTTGAACTGAGGTGGCAATCGTTATTTGTAATAACTGCTTTAATGAATGTTACCATGTGACATTAAAAGTCTTAACTATTTTGATTATTTATCTCAAAGATTAATGTCAGTGTATTTTAGGATAATGAAATGTAATTAAAAAACATCCTATTGTGAAAATTGCTGTTTATCTGTCTTGTTTTATTAACATCATTATTATAACTTTCACCTAAGAAGCCTTCTCATTTTTCTCCAGTTCCAAATGCTGGAGCAAAAAGTACTTAAACTTTTTTTGATCAGTCAGAAAGAAAATGATGTGTGTGTATATGTGTGCAAGTCATTTTACATGTTGTTAATGAACATATCATACTAGTACATAACTATTCAGGCTATAGTTGAGTTTATGTCTTGAACATGGCCTACAGCTAATAACCTGAAGTACTTAAAGTCATACCTGCGTGTGATTATTAGGATTTTGGTATATCCCTGTACACTTCATTAGAGTAATAAGGGCATAAAAGTGTGTATTCATGAGTCATTTTTCTTTCAGTAGCGTCACTGTTGTTCCAAAGGACTGTCTGTGTTACTCTAGGTCGTTAACCCACTTCACCTGTATTTTGTTGTGGTACCAACAATTGGACATCATATAGAGTCACAAAATGTAGTTGTATATCTCAACATAGCCATATTATATTCCAACATCAGTTGGACAATAATAAAAAATAAAAATTTCAATTAATATTCAAAATATTTTCCATTTTAATTATATTGATCAAATATATGGCTAAAATGCCTAAGGATTATTATGATATTTCAATACATATATAGTGTGATCAACTATGTTGATATTTGTATCTGATAACGGTTTAATCCTCTGTCAAGCGGCTCTGCCTTCATTATTCCGGGAGAAATTACATGATGTAATCAGGGGAGCTACATCAGGGACGTCAGATCACCCCACTCGGTCTCTGCGCTCCTATTGGTCAGTTTCTCTGGTTCTACGGGGCGGAGCCGGCCCTGCAGATCAGACAAACCTGAGCGTGCAAGTCCTGCCCCTGGCGAGCGCTGATTGGCTGACAGAGACATGCCCACCGGTGACATCGAGGTGCTTGTTGTGTGAGAAACAAGCAGGTACTTTTTGTAAACAACTAAATCAACTCAAATTATTATTGTTGTTACTATTATTTTATTGTTTCACAATAAATTTGATAATTAATGGGTCACATTTATATTTACATGTTTCTAGAATACTGTGTGTCCCTTTAATTTAATAAAACTATTATGAATACTTTTTATACTAATGACCTGTTAGCTGTGGTTTCTTTCAAGGTTTTAGGAAATATCTCACATTTGATTTCCAGGTGTTATGTGGTGCAATGTATAAGCTGCAGACAAACAAAAGATAAAATAGAGAATGCAGCAATGGCTCAAAAACACTATATTCACAAAAGTATAGGGACACCTATTTTTCAGGGTTTGGGCTAGACCCCTTCCGGTGAAGGACAATCTTAATACTTCAGCATACTAAAATGCTGGATAACACCATGCCTCCAACGTTGTGGACATGCCTCCAACTTTGGGGAAGAACCTTTTCTGTTACAGCATGTGTGTCCCAGTGCGCAGAACAATCTCCATAAAGACATGGCTTGATGAGTTTGGTGTAGAAAAACTTGACTGACCAGCACAGAGCCCTGACCTCGACCCCATCCAACACCTTTGGGATGAACTGGAACGGAGATTGCGAGCCAGGCCTTCTCGTTCATCATTAGTGCCTGATACTCTACAGAATAAATGGACACAAATTGTCTACAGAAACACTCCCAGGTTTCGTGGAAAGTCTTTTAAGAAGAGTGGAAGCTGTTATAGCTGCAAAAGGGGGCCAACTCCAATGCCCATATTAAATTCTATGTATTTAAACGCAATGTCTTTAAAGTCCTTGATTGGTGTAATGACCATGCGTCGCAATACTTTTGCCCATGTAGTGTGTATCCAGCTAAGTTGTGAATTATACCTAGGGTAAGAGCCACCTTCTAAATAAATTGTCTGGAAACGTTTCTTTTTTGCGACAAAAAAGAGAACAGTAGAGAACCTCCAAATTAGTGTAATGGGCAGTCGTCCCAATACTTTTGTCCTCTTAACCCGTTTCCACCGTCTCTGTGGACCACTCGCTGGCTATATGGAGAAGCGGAACGGCGAGCTCTGATTGGCTGGAGGGAGTGTCAATCACAGGCTGCCCGGCCCCCCCTGGATAGCGTGGTAGTGGACCAGCCGAAGTATTTAGACAAGTTTGTCCTATGCTACAGGAGGGTAATGGCAGCTAGCAGGTAGTTCACAACAAAAGTTGGATTTTTTGGAAGTCAGCAAATGTCCCCTCACATTAACTCGACTCTGAATTGCGAGAAGTTGGGACTTCACATGGAATAGCTGTTTTTTGTCCTCTGTCGGATCCACTATACTAGTCAGCTAGCAAACAAGCTCTGAAGCTAATTTTGTTTTTTGGGAGGAAAAATGAATAACTTGTCGTTTGACGACCCTTCACTGGATAACTTGGACCCAAGTTTATCCCTGAATGATCCCAGCGACATCGACACGGCTCTTCTGAGCGACATTGATGGTAAGAGGAAACTCCTAACCTTGTAGGTTACTTTGCCAGTGCTTTGTGTTGTTTTCTTTAGAATATGCTTCTGAGCAACCGCATAATGTTGCTGGAGCAAGCCTGAAATACTATTTAAGTGAGGGGTTAAGGCACAAGCACACTCTGCACGACCTAAAACGACCCAGAGAGGTAAAGAAGAGAGTGCAGGCAGGGTGCAATGGGTGCAGAAGAATGGCAAGAGTGATCCTGTGTGGTGGAATGGGTGCAGAAGTGTGACAGGAGTGATTTGTGTGGTGGAATGGGTCCAGAAGATTGGCAGGAATGATCTGTGTGGTGGAATGGGTGCACAAGAGTGGCAGGAGTGTTCTGTGACAGGCAATAGGTAAGGTGTACAAAACAGTAGTTGTATGGCTGTGTTGGATGGATTGGAGACACCGGCACTGACTGAAGAGACAGGAAGCAGAGCTGGAGATGGCAGAGTTGAAAATGTTCAGATTTGCATTGGGAGTGACGAGGTTGGACAGGATACGAAATCAGTTGATCAGAGGGAGAGGGAGAGTTGAACCTTTTGTAGTAAAAGTCAGACAGGTGAGAGCGTTGGTTTGGACATGTGTTGAAGAGTGAATCTGAGTATGTTGGGGAAAGGATGCTGAAGATGGAGCTGCCAGGGAAGAGGAGAAGAGGACGGCCTAGTAGGATCTTTATGGATGTTTGCGGGAGGACATGCAGACAGGAGGTGTGAAACTGCCCTTGTCGTGTGTACTTGTTTTTAACACAGAAGCACTACAGGGGTGTGGTGTGTGTGTGTGTGTGAGAGTGGGGTGACGCTAAGACTGAAGTAACCAAGCACCCAGCTACCCACCCTCACATGATGAATATTCTCAGAACAAGTTTAGCATCAATTCTGATGCACTTTTAATAGTAAAATGAAAGTAAATTGAGCCTCTCCGTCTCCATTGTCTTGTGTTAGATGCAGCCGTAGTGCCCCGCCCCCTCGAACTCGGACAACTGGCGTCATCAGAGGTTACTATCGTTCATCCCCTCTGCAGCCGGAGACCTCGAACCCAGTGGCCTCCTAACCATATAAAACATTCATTTCAGCTTTTAAGTCCTGTTTAGAATAAATATGGTATAATAGATACCATAAATAATACTACAATATAATGTAATATTACGCAATCATTCATTTTCAGCTTCGACGATGTTTCCAGCATAATTACAGAAAAAAGGGAAAGATTTAGGTAAAAATGTCATGCTACAATTATGTATGGCATATATTTTAACATATACTATACACATTACATGTAATATTGCATAACAGTATTATATAATAATAATAGCATACAATATTGTATTACAATATAATTAAATATATATTAGAATATAAGGTGTCATGAACATACCCACTTTATGCACAATCATACTTTTCACAATTAAATTTTGGATTGAATTTTTTTTTTTTAAGTGGCCCTATTTAACTGATACCCGTGTAACTCCTGAGTAACCGAGAGTAACCCCGTGCTGCTGTGTGACCGAGAGTAACCTCCCCTCTCGCGCTGCTCGGCGCGCTGCTCCGCGCGCTGATCCCGCATAGCAAGGCGCGCGTGCGCGCGGCCTCTGATTGGTCGAGAGCGATCACCTCATACAAAACGCTGCTTTACAAATTCTGCGCTGCCCTGTTTGTGCACAAACACAGGGAACGTGTCTCTGGTAGCGGCGCACATGTTAAATAAATGTACACATTTATTTTTTTTATCTTAATTGTCCAAATTACCAGTAATAAATAGTACAATAAGAACTATAGCTTTAAACATGAAGTCAGAACCTCAGATAGAAAATATGATGGTCTATGAGTTGGCCATCCTACATAACCTGCGGCTTAAATGCTGTTATCTCATTTTAATGTTCAATTAGGTGGAAGAAACTTCATTGTGAGGGCTCTGAAATGCCCTGCATTTAAAGGAATTCCTCCTCAGAGTGCTGGGGCTGGGTGAAAGAGAAAAGAAAAAGCTAATGAGCTCGCCAGACTGCCTTGGTGCCCTTGCTGGAAACTGGTTGTGCTGAATATGAAATCCTCTCCTGTGCTTTTAGCAGTCTGCTCACTGGTGGTGCCCTGCGACGAGCACTACATGCCAGTAAATTGGGTTCACAATAGCTTTGGGCAAATGTTTACTTGGAAGCTTTAATCAAAGGCTTCATAGAAAACGCCTTACTCTGGATTGTCAATGAAAGCACGTAGCTGTATAAAATAGACATTGTTTTACCGGTTCCAGCTTGGTTATCCCTTTTGGATCATATTATTTTCAGGAGCCACAAAGCACTCTTAGCAAGTATTGAGCTATATATATACATATATCTCAATAACCTCTTCTGTTCTCCCCCATTTCCCAGACATGCTCCAGCTCATCCACAATCAGGACATGGAGTTCGGCGGCCTGTTTGACCACGCTCCCTTCCCAGCCCCTCCAGCTCCCGTGCAGGACCTTACAGCCCTGCCTCCCTCCAGCTCGACTCCCTCTGCCCTCAACTCTTCCACCACCACTGCCACCACCTCCTCCATCCTCAGCAACAGCCCCCACTTGGATGCTCTGCTAGGCCCACCCATTACCCGCAGCTCCTCTACCCCTGACAAGGTCTTCCACCCTCCTACTTTCCAGCAGTCCCCACTGGCCCAGGTGACCCCCACGCCTGCAGCTCCGCGCCAGCAGCCAGCCTCTCTGCAGACGAGCCAACCCAAAGCTCAACCCACTCCACCTGCCCTTCACCCTTCCAGCCAGGCTGCCCAGAGTCTCGCTTCATCGCCTGTCAAGAGCCCAGTGTTCAGCTCCAGTCCGCAGGCCCCCCAGCAGCAGCCTGTTGCTAACTACCCAAACCAGAATGGATACTCTGGTAGGGAGTGGTCCACTTTTTTAATGTGTGTTTGATGGAATTTAAAATTCTGAAATAACATGCTGCTGACAAATAACAGTGAAAATCAAATGTGTAAATGAATTTCACTCTGAAATGATTTATTTGATAGACACCAAAGAAAGAAACAAAAAAAAAATGCAGTGCAGCAAGAATATTCCTATTCAAGCTGCACACAAACCATAAGCTATCTTATGCTATCGTGTTTTAAATTAAATTACAGCACATAATAGACACTTAATTTAAGCCAGTAAGGCAATTAAGCAATTGGCATATCATAATCTAAATGATTTGACAAGGTTTTATGGCTCCGTTCAAACATGTCCTATCTTGGTATAGTTTAAACCCAGTCTTGTGACCTTTCCCCTACTTCTCTTAATAGATTAATAAAAAATGTAGCAGCCTGCGCACCATGTGAGACCCAGGTTCTGTAATGAGAATAAACATGAGTAATAAAATGTTTGTCCAGTGAACACATACAAATGTATTTTTATTTAGTTGTGGAGTCCTTGCTGGCCTGTTAACTTCAGCTTAATGTGCAGTTATATTAATAAGCTAACAATGCTAACACACTGTAATCACTATGTGATTTCATTTTGTCCTTTATTATTTAATCATAGACTTCGTAGCTTGTTCTCCAGTTAACTGTATTGTTGCTGGGGATACTAGTGGTCAAGTCAAGTGGTGAAATTGACAATAGGAGTGATTGGGTATGAGAGCATAATTGCACCCTTTGCATTTGACACGTAAAGATTAGCTGGCCTGTCAATCAAATCATGTCACCTTATCTGGACAGACAGGTCTTTAGGTCAATATCAAGAAACCATATGTTATGGCATTCATGGACTGGGCCATTGCTTTTAGGTTTTTATGTGAGACCTGAATAACATCAGTAGGCCAGAGGTGATTTTTTTTTAAATGATAAAGTAGTACAGCATGATGCAGGAGCAGGTCAAAGTACACAGCACACGTAGCACGCCAGATAAGTGATTCATGCTACTTGCTTGATATGATTATCCTAATTTTTCTCAGTGACATCATTTAGCTTATGGAAATGTTGTGTGTTCTAAGTAAAATATATGAAACAGGACAAGGGGAAATTACTATGAACATTTCTCATACATTTAATCTTTGCGATTGTCTGAGTGTTACATCATTATTGTGGGCTACTTTCCTGAAATAGCTTGCTAGTCTGTGCCACTGACTGGAGCAGACCAATTGAGATCACTTAGGAAGTTGCCCAGGCAGATGCAACCCACTGGGGCAACTGTCTGTAAAACATTTTTGTAACCTTTTTCACAGTGGGAATAGCAGGACCACCATATTCCAATCATGGCTATTTGAATGTGTGTTAAACGGTGGCAGTATTGGCGTCTTAATGGAATGGGTTATAATAATAATAGAATATGGGTAATACTTTTTCGGGATACAGAAATTTCAAACTCAATACCGATACTAAGGATGGTACTCGATACTATTTGCGATACTACAGGGGGAAAAAAAACAAACACAGAAACTTTTTAACAAATAATTTAAAGTGTGCCCACAGGACCATCGCGCTGGTTCTCTGTAGAGGAGAGCTTCGCAACCGGCCTCGTTCAATAGGTGTCGGGGAGCTGAGGGTCCCTGTAAAATTTCACGGCTCTAGGTTTGAGTGGACAAACAAAATGCACCGTTTTGTTTGCCTACTCAAAATTGTACAGTGTCTTTGGGTATTTTAAAAAGTGCTTTATAAATTAAATGTAATATTATTATTAGCCGGCTCAGAACTTGGCAGCGCATTTAAAGGCACACAACGCTTTTTTCCCCCCCAGCCTCCGTAGAGAACAACGTAGGTTTGGGGGTAATAACCAATGGATACAAAATTTTGGTATCGATTAGTATCTGAGAATCGATTTTTAGGTCTGCCTTAACGGAAAAAACATCCAGCCTTTATGCTAGATTGGCAGTGTTGGAGAAATAGATCTTGGACTATATTTCAATGTTTGTTGTCCTAGATGTCCTTAGGTTTACATTTTAAGCTCAGAGGCTGAGAGAGTGAAAGCAAAAATGCCATCTGTGTTGATATTGAGGTATATTTGCCTTCTTACAAGGTCCACCTATTTAGCTTTTCAACTCAACCAGGTTTTTGAATAAAATGTGTAGAAACCTCCTGATATTCATGTTTCTGTTAATCTTTAAAATGTCAGTGATTCATAATTCAGCTGTAAAGGTCTTTTATTTTTATGCATCGCTCTAGACCTGAGCTCTAAAAAGCTGTTGGTATCAGTGGCTGAGGAGGATTTTGGTCTTCTCTTGATTCTAACATCCCTAGTGACATCTGACAAATGCCGTTGGTTTTGGTAGTTGCCTTCAGTAGCGACTGTTTTGTGACCCTTCTTTAAAATTGTTTACTGGGTGGAATTTTTAAGAGTTTTACAGTTTGCAGTTTTTATATTGTGGTAATTGTTTTTTGGGGTTTTTTTTCCTTTCATTTTGTTCCTATGTTGAAGAATGAGCCATTACAGCCTCATTTGAATGCCATAACGAAAAACAAGTGAAATGAAGGAAAGCCACATTAGCGACCCTTTACATTGTTTGAAATGTTCATGAAGAATCGTCTAATAGAAATTTTGGTAACTTTGTTTGGGTGGGAGGTGGTTGGGGTTTGACTGTTCGCTTGTCCTTTTGTGGATGCTTCTACATAACACTGTAAATTGTGATTATTTTTGCAGCAGTCGTTCAGAAAGGCTCCCCACAGCCGTTGACCAGTGTTTCCAGTGTCCCCAGCTCTTCACAGAATATTCAGCCAATGACCATCCAGGCTCAGGTTCAGGGCCTTTCCACATCACCCATCCTCACCACCTCAGCCAGCCCCCCAACACAGACCATCTCTCCTCATGTTCAGCAAGTTCCTGTAAGTGTGTGTATGTGTGTGTTCATTTGTGTATAATAATGCTATTGTAATATGTACCATTTTAGAATTTCTTAAATTGAAGAAGTGAAGAATTGTAATTAACATGTGTGTGTGCATGCATGATGCAGGTCTTGCTGCAGCCTCAGTTCATCAAGGCTGACTCTCTGGTGCTCACAACTTTGAAGCCTGATGCATCTATGGTAACCACAGTGGCTTCCCCATGCATCACTTCTCTGGCTACTTCCACTGCTCCTGTACAGGGCACCTCCCTACAGGTAACAGCACTTTAACCTCCTCAGCTCCATACACTCTCTTATCGCTATGTCTGGACATGTTATTGCTTTTATGATACTGGTCAAAAGTTTGGAGACAGCTACTCGCCAAAGAGTTTTCATTATTTACTTATTTTTTTAAAGTATGACAGAATTATGTCAGGAATAATAAAAAAATGTATAATTAGAAATACCACCCTTTGCATTGATGCAGCTCTATGCTCTTCAAACAGAACACATTCGATATTCCAATCATTTGTTGGAATTATCTGCTACTAGTTATTGGGGGTTTGTTTAAAAAGATATGTATTGTTTAAGACATTGGTATCAACTCACTGTTTATTTTGTATCAGAAGAAATGACATACGTTGGATCATGTGTTCAGACTTGTTTGGGCTTTGTAACTGTACCAAGCAATATTCATCAAACATCTCAATACTGTAGAGTGCAGTAATACATTTGGTGGTATTTGCCCAAAAGTACCTTGTGCAATATTCTCATGTAACTGTACACCACTATGTTCTATCCTTCAGTTTCTTTTGACTTCTTTTGCAGCAACCTGTCTTTCTCTCAAAGTATGTTTTAGGCTTGTGTTACGTTTACCTTCTATTTCTCAGGCTCTGATGAGTGGAGGTACCATCCTGACCACAGTTCCAGTTATGGTGGACACAGAGAAACTTCCTATCAATCGTATAGCCATCAGCGGAAAGCCAGGTGTCCAGATCCACAAGGGTGAGAAACGCACGGCACACAACGCCATCGAGAAGCGCTACCGCTCCTCCATCAATGACAAGATTGTGGAGCTCAAGGACCTCGTGGCTGGGACAGAAGCTAAGGTCTGACTTCCAGTATCTTCTTTACAGTTTGAAATCACTTACACATTTGAACATCTCAAACTGCAGTGTTGAATTCAATCATTGCTGATGTGAAAACAGCTACTTCTACTGAGTGAAATGAGATATTTGGGGTTGTACATTATATTATTTGGAGATTCAAAAAGCTGCAAAGTGCTGAGCAAATATTTAAATGGTGACATAAAGGGACCATTGAAGATGGCATTTTTCTTCTCATTGACTTGTCATTGTCACTGTATCATGCCTTCTGAAGTGAGAAGTTCAAAGTGTGAATGAATCTCTCTGTCTGTCTTCTAGCTGAATAAGTCAGCTGTGCTGAGGAAAGCCATTGATTACATCCGCTACCTGCAGCAGTCCAACCAGAAGCTCAAGCAGGAGAACATGGCTCTCAAGATGGCCAATCAGAAGAACAGTAAGACATTTAGCATTCCTGTGCTTTAGGATGACCTGCTGGCTGATTCTTATGTGTACTCACAGTGCTGTTGAAGTTGTTGCAGTTGTAACAGCAAATGAGCAGCTTCTGTAACAAGCTTCTGTAATTTGAGCAAACTTGGTTGGTTTAGTGTGCTGCTGTGTGGTTCGTAGCTGTAAACTGCTCCTCTCTTGTGTTCAGAGTCTCTGAAGGACCTGGTGGCCATGGATGTGGATGTGAAGAGTGAGCTGCCCACTCCCCCAGCCTCCGATGCTGGCTCGCCCTTGCCCAGTGGACCATTCTCACACTGTAGCAGCGACTCGGAGCCAGACAGTCCCATGGGAGACGACAGCAAGGTGAACTTCTGTTGAGCATCTGTCGTGGTCTAATGCAACTCTGGTAGACCAACCTGCACATTTAGTTAGTATATTTATAGTTTATTTTGTCTAAAAATATAGTTTATTCTTTTTTCTCTCTCTCTCTCTCTCTCTCTCTCACTCACTCACTCACTCACTCACTCACTCACTCACTCACTCACTCACTCACTCACTCACTCACTCACTCACTCACTCAGCCGGTAACCCAAGCTGAGAGGTCTGCTGGGGGGATGCTGGACCGCTCTCGAATGGCTTTGTGTGCCTTCACCCTCCTCTTCCTCTCCTTTAACCCACTATCTTCTCTGATGTATGGGAGCCGCAGCAGCGCAGGAGAGGCCGTGGCCCCCGGTCACCTCGGAACTGGCAGGACCATGCTAGGAATGGAGAGTGCAGGTACCGTTCCATAAAGTGCACAAGATGGGTTGTGAGACCTAATAATAAAGTACATTAACCAGAGAATTCAATAGACTTGGTTTTGGACATGAAAAGAAACATGTTCTATTTCATGCTGTGTGGAAGAAGTGCCTTTTGCCTGAGGCTGTGGCTCTGTACTGTTTTACATGCAAGATTAGTCCTCACTTTGTGCACCTGTGTGTTTTGCAGCTGAGTCATGGGGCTGGATGAACTGGATGCTGCCCACTCTGTTGGTATGGCTGTTGAACGGCGTATTGGTGGCTGGAGTTCTGATCAAGCTATTGGTGTATGGAGAACCTGTCACAAGACCCCACTCTGAATCCTCTGTCCTTTTCTGGAGACACCGCAAACAGGCTGACCTGGACTTGGCCAGGGTGAGACGTGCACACTGAGAAAAACATTTGTTTTGGTCTTTTGAAATGCATGTCGTAATTATGCGTGTACATTTCAGTGTTAACAGTTTAGAGTCTCAGGTTGCATGTAAAATTCACTTAAAATAGTACTCCAGGGTTTCAGCACTTTTCCACCACATGTCATCATGAAAATACATTTGGTGGTTGCTTCAGCACCTTAAACAAACATTACGGAATGTGTCACTAGTGTTCTACCAAAGTTCAAACCTTTAATGACCGTCTCTCTTTCTCTCTGCAGGGAGATTTTGCTCAGGCCTCTCAGAACCTGTGGACCTGTCTGAAGTCTCTTGGCCGGCCCCTGCCCACCTCTCAGCTGGACCTGGCCTGTGCAGTTCTGTGGTCCACCCTGCGTCTCTGGTTGCAGAGGCTGT
Organism: Bryconaethiops microstoma; assembly: GCA_037577275.1. Taxonomy (NCBI): domain Eukaryota; kingdom Metazoa; phylum Chordata; class Actinopteri; order Characiformes; family Alestidae; genus Bryconaethiops; species Bryconaethiops microstoma. The sequence goes on along the minus strand of JBBJLS010000028.1, from coordinate 10,456,840 downwards.
GGGTGGGCCGTTGGCTGGCCTGTAAAGCCGGAGGTCTCCGTGCTGATCGCCCCCTGCAGGAAGATGCACGCAAGAGCTACCGTGATGCTGCCCTCGTCTACCACCGCCTGCATCAGCTCCACATGACTGGTGAGATATAGTTTCAGCTGGGATGCACACTGGAACCATTTTCGCTATATAAATATCTACATTCTTAAACTAGTGGCGTTTGAAAATTTTTAATATTAGAAATAAAAGGGAAAACATAGATTGGACGTTGGTTTGTTTTATGTAATTAGACCATTTGTGTATATTAAGAGTTTTAATTTACTGACTACTTATAGTTCAGTAACTATCACAACTTACACTGTACAAATCTTTCATCTCTTTATTTAAAATATTTTCATAAATGGGCAACTGGTGGCCTAGTGGTTAGGGAGTTGTTTTGGGTTTGAATCCCAGCTGCTAGTGTCATCACTGGAGTACCCTTGAGCGGGGTACACACACTGCTCCCCAGGCGTCACTCGTTGGTGGCTGCTTCAGTTGGTGAATGGGTTAAATACAGAGAAAGAATTTCACATTGTTCACACTGTTTGCTGGTGTGTTCACATGTGAGTATAATGGGCCACTTTACTTTACTTTTACTTTAAATAGCTCTAATCAGAGCTAATCTGTATAATGTGAGATCAGCTGTCTCTGCTGTCAGAAGTAAAAATGACAAGATAATACATGGTTTATTTCATTTTAATACAAACTAAACAAGTTATTCAAATACCCACATGTATTTGAATAACAGTGCACGTACTTTATATTTATTATAAATATGTACTAATGAGCTGTATGTGTGTGTGTGTGTGTGTAGGTAAACTTGGTGGGAGCCACCTCTTTGCACTTCACATGGCTCTGAGTGCAGTGAACCTGGCTGAGTGTGCAGGCGACTGTCTGTCTGTGGCCACGCTGGCAGAGATCTACGTCTCAGCTGCCCTGCGCGTGAAGACCAGTCTGCCTCGCCTTCTGCATATCACCTCCGTAAGAGCCCTGTCGTCCAGCTCCCTCTGTCTGACTTTAGATAAGTTGGAACGAACAAAAAATAGGCAGTAGTGCTATAAGTAAAAAATACTATCAAACATGGAGTACAACTGTTTTTTGTTTTTTTTCACACATTGTGATAGAAATCAAATTAATCTGGGCATTGAATATGCTTGACTTGGTCTCTTTTATTCCCTGCAGCGTGGCTTTCTGAGTCGAGCTCGCCAAGCCTGTCTCTCCCCCAGTGGCAGTGTTCCTCCTGCTATGCAATGGCTGTGTCACCCTCTGGGCCATCGTTTCTTTGTGGACGGTGACTGGTCTGTGCGGAGCACCCCCAAAGAGAGCATTTACAGCCAGGCTGGGAACACAGGTGAGCAGGGCCTCTCCAGAAGACATTACTCTTCATTTTAACTTAAAAGTCAAAACACCACATGCTCTATGTTGATGGATGCATTGATGGATGCATTTCACAACTCTGTAGGGACACGCTGGCGAGTGGGCCTGGTTTTCTGTTCCTTCTTCTAAATGCCAGTACCAGTTCATCACATCTTTTACTATAGCTTGTAAAACCTCATGGTTCTTATGTCCTTTTCTCTTTTTGGTTGTAGTGGATCCCTTGGCTCAGGTCACGCAGGCCTTCAGGGAACATCTACTGGAGAAAGCTCTGTACTGTGTGGCCCAGCCTCATGGAGACAAAATCCCCAGCATGGGCCAAGGGTGAGTCTTACTGAGCCCCTTTTCACAATACCTTTCTCACCATTCTATAATGGCGGCACTGCACATAGTAAAGCATTGATCTTTATAATACTGATATTCCAAAAAAGCCTCAAGCAAATGACATGTTTTATTGTCTCCTCTGTGTGATCAGTTCTAGATGTTTTTAGGTGTTTTGATTCAGCAAACGTAAATGATTTTGTCAAAGTAATGAGTCAGTGTCACATTAAGGTTTCAACAGTATATTATAATAGAATATAAACATATAATTGCAATAAGCAAAAGTCTGACAACCAAATAAAGCACAGGCCACATTGTATACATGACTTAAGTTAAGTTACTCTGCATTAAAATGTGCAGAAATGTTCTTTGTAGAGGATATGCATCTATTCTTATTTTGAAAATCAACAAAACAAGTGTCCAAACTTTACGTGTTACTATACATGCTGTTTGTGGATACCTGTACAGAATTAGTTGTATGTTGACGTGTGTGTTAACTGATGGGCATGAATATTATTCCACAGAGAATACTCAGATGCTCTGGAGTATCTTCAGCTGCTGAACAGCGCCTCAGACGCAGCAGGAGCCACCACTCAGGCTTTCGCCATCGGCTCCAACATGGCCACCATCACCGGTCAGTCACATCTCACTGAACCTTATTTTATGTGGTGCATCTACTTTGTATGTACACTTTTATTAGATGCACTGTCCACATACAGTGGTGTGAAAAAGTGTTTGCCCCCTTCCCGGTTCCTCATTTTTTTTCCATGTTTGTCATGCTTAAATGTGTCAGATTATCAAACAAATTTAAATATTAGTCAAAAACAACACAAAATGGGGTTTTTAAGTGAAGGATTTTATTATTAAGGGAGAAAAAAAATCCAAACCTACATGGCCCTGTGTGACAAAGCGATTGGCTCTTAAACCTAATAACTGGTTGTGCCACCCTTAGCAGCAACAACTGCAATCAAGCGTTTGCGATAACTTGCAGTGAGCCTTTTACAGATGGCCGGACATTCTCCTTTAGGAGTTTTGGTAGACAGAATTCATGGTTCTATTTATCACAGCAAGTCTTCCAGGTCCTGAAGCAGCAAAACAGCCCCAGACCATCACACTA
>JBBJLS010000028.1:10422494-10443012 GCA_037577275.1 Bryconaethiops microstoma | reverse complement strand
GTGTGTGTGTGTGTGTGTGTGTGTGTGTGTGTGTGTGTGTGTGTGTGTGTGTGTGTGTGTGTGCGTGTGTGCGCGCGCGCGCGTGTGTGTGTGTATGAAATGCTGTTCTGCTCCTCAGGCATATCATGGGCATCACCAGGCCTTGGAGGTGCTGGTTCAGTCCCTGCTGGATCTGGATGTGCGGACGGCGCAGGGACACACGCCGCTGGACCTGGCTGCTTTTAAAGGACATGTGGAGTGTGTGGACGTACTCATCAACCAGGGAGCCTCCATCCTGGTTAAAGACTACACCCACAAACGCACCCCCATCCACGCAGCAGGTCTGAGAACAGAATAAACAATTATTAAAACCTCAGTGGGAGTTTGGACAGCAGGAGTATTCTTACCTTTTTCCCCCCTCCTTCCTAGCCACCAATGGTCACCCAGACTGTCTGCGTTTACTGATCGGGAACGCTGATCTGCAGAGTGCGGTCGACATTCAGGATGGGACTGGGCAGTAAGTCAGAAGCTTTATTTGTATAAATCTATGCATATTTACCTTACAGTGCAGAGAATAATCTGTAAAGGCCATTATCTGGAAGAGTTTGTGTTCCAAAGTAAATTAAAATAAGTAACTAGGTAACGTGTGCCCCCAGTGGCCTGTGGTGGTATTGCATGTTTTTTTATTTTTTTTTAACTGCGTAACTTCGCTACAATATGTTGACATTTTCTATCATTTTAAGTAATACGAATATTATTAGTGTGATTGCATATTAAAAAGTATAATAAAAATGTATAAGAAAAATGATCATAATAATAATATGTATAACTGAAATTTGGGACCATTTCTCGTCCAAGGCTGTGTTGAATTCTATCAAAATTTTATGTCCGATGTGTTGCATGTGTATTCTGACTTTTTCCTCGGTTGATCTGAGGCCGATTGTCTGTGATGTATGGGACGCAAAATTTTAACAATCGGCCTCAGATCAACAGAGAAAATATCTGAATACACATGCAACACGTCGGACATAAAATTTTATTTTTATGGAGTTGGAGAAAAAGTCCCCTTAAAAGTGTGTAGTGGAGCGAGAGTGTCTCGGAACAAGTATTGTACCGTTGCGGCTATGGTGTCTTTACTGCTGAAAAACACAATCCCTGCCCAGATACTTGGTTCTAAATGTATCTCAGTCCTCACCAGCAGGATCTTCTGCTATATTAGCCTCAGACAGGCTTTTTTTTTTTTTTTTTTTTTTTAATCTTTCTTCTTTCACCTCCTCCTCCAACCCTGTCTTTGCTTCTATCTCGCTCTCTCTCTTCCTTTCTCTCTCTCTCTGCACTGATACCCCTGATCCCCCTGGCTAACCACCAGAATCTTTCTAGATCTCACTGCAGTGTAAGAACAGCCCTTGCTTCTTATTTGTCTACACTCAAATCTTCTATGACTACAGCAAAAGCAGACCCATGTTTGGTTCTATATTTTATAATAAAAATAATAATAAAAAATATCACAAAAACAATAAATTCACCATGATGTAGGGACTAAATGGTACAATTAGAAACTTCACCAATGTTAACTACTTTTTCAACTGCAAAGACCATTTAAAGGTCCTGCAGGGCCTACATTTTTATACTTTATTGTACTTTATAATATATTTTTACATTTCCTTCCTTGCTTATGGATTTCCTTATGGATTTTGAACAATCCTAATGTTTTACATAACCATTTTTAACTCACTCCTTATCTCTCAGAATAAAACTGGGTGTTTTTGTGACCATGTGTTTAAGATTAATATGCATAAACGTCTGAAGCAAGGCTGGCTGGAGTGACGCAGGGCCGAACTCATGCTCCTCTGCCACGTGAGCCCCCCCCCCCAAGAAAAAAAAAATCACTATGTGCCTGCGAAGGCATGGAGAGAAAGACTGAGAAGAAGAGGAGGAGGATATTTCCTGGGAGACCTGCATGGGGGTGGAACCCCTACTGCTCACTTTCATTAAAAACAGCAAATTGGCATCGCTGAGACCTAAAGCCTTTAGATCCCCGAGTCGATGTATGTTCCGCTTGTACAGAACTCTCTCTACCTCTCTGTTTACTTCTCTTCCCCCACTCTCCTTTTACGTGGGAGGGGAAAAAAGGAATGCAGGACATTTTGATCTGTTACCAGATTTGGAACTCTCTTTCACTCTCTCTCTCTCCCTCGTTCTCTTTCTTCCTGATCATCTATCCTGGATAGGTGGCATGTATGTGACCGTTTTGTATCCAAGTCACCTTGTTTTAAGTTAGATTATTGTTTCACTGATCAGATGCATAGTTCAAGTTCAAGTGATGATGTGTAAACCATATGTTCAGTGACGATCAGATTGCATTTTGTCATGCTGTCTGAAGTAAATCAATTATGTAAACTGACATAATGACTCCCAATTAACTATCCATACTCCTACTTTTATTCATTTTTTTAGGGATTTCACAAAAAGAGGGAAAACTGTTTCATACTCATGGACCACAGCACACAACATCAAATGCATTTATGTACTGTTGCACAAATGGAAAATCAAACTAAGACTTAATAGTACTCATTAGGACACCCTGATTTTGATATGATAACTAAACTCCATGTCTTAATATTTGATATGTATTACGTCTGCAGGCTTTCAGGTAAACTGGGGAAAAAATCCGGAAAACTGGGAAAAAAAACTGTTAGAACACAGAATAATATATACGGCAATAGAGTATAGGTGCCCTTTTATACTACTAACCAGTTCACCATGAAGGGAAATTTGAAGTAATTAATTTTTAACTGAGTAATCGATTATAATAAAGTAATAGAGACAGGCCTATTATCAACACAGCAGTGGTACTGACATGGCTGTGTGCATGGTGCTGGTATCAAGGCTCAGTGGTGACTCATGTTAGGGTTACTGCAAGTCTGACACTGACTTTCCATCCACAAAAAGCAGCTTCATACGTCTAGATCCGGTTTTTCAATTTACGCCAATTAGACATAACACCCGTAATAGAATGCCAGGAGTGGGGTTCTGTAACCCTTGCCTGTTCCACACTCTGCTTAAATGTAATGGAAGGTCTATAAATACCCTGTTTGGTTCTCAGCTCCAGCCATGCATCCTATTTTACCTCTCTCATGGTGAAGCTCGAATGCTAATTCAGTCTGGGCAGGGGGTGGGGGGGCATAATAGGAGTTGGAGAACAGAGAGCAGAGACCACCTAATTAGCATCCACTGTGCTAGCATGACCATCACCAAAGAGATGGCCAGTCAATAAGAGACAGATAAGGGTGAGCTCCTTGCTAGGCTCGTCTGTTGCCCTGGGAGATGGAGCTGATGAGCGACTGCACTGCACACCTCCATTCACGCCCATTGTTAGGGAGGTCGGCGAATGTTCCAGCAAGGGCACTGAAGTACATGGCATAATAGGGATGTCTCTGAGATCAAAGATGTCCTTTAATGTGCTGGAACAGGCTCGCTCGCTTACCTTGTGTTTCGGACATTTTATCGAGAACGTGTCCTCCTCGAATATGCAGCCTGAGAGGGAAAGAAGAGAGAGTGAGAAAGAAGGCAATGAATCAAAGACAGAAGTCAGTCATCAGGGTTGCAATCAAAGGATGAAACTCAGCTGCTCTTTTCATCTCCTGACTCAAGATGCCTTGCTCTCACGTTGCTGATGGTAGAATAAGGTTATATGGGATGTCTATAAAGCACATACATGTCACAGCTAAACAGGTAGATGAAACACAGATTGGATGCCGGATATATATGCATACACAATAAACTTCTGTTGCTCTGTCTTACCTGTTTCTTTGGCACAGACATAATGGTATGTGTAAGTACAGTTCTTCCACTGGCAGCTGATGGAGGCTCCTTCGCTCTGGCACTTGGAACAGTTCTGTAAAGGCACAAGATATGGTTCAGGGTTTTTCTCACATTCAAAGCTTTATATTCACGTTCAATATATGAGAGTAAATGTATGAGAGTAATGTATTGTGAGAGTAAATGTATTTTTTCTGCGCCTGTTACAGTGGTTCTCAACCCTGATTCTGGAGCATCTCGGCCATGGCACGTATTTCAGCTAATAAACAAAAACCTCGGAGTTAACACAGGTGTGTTACAGCAGGATACAAACATTGAGACCAAAGGTTCTCTAGAAATGCGCTGAATTAGTGAACAAGTTATCATTCTCAAAACAAAACCTTTCCTCTCTTTTTTTACTTTATAGTATAATTTTGGACCATTGGTTCATACACCTTGAAACGTTCATACAGCGTAATGATCAGCTGTTGTTTTCAAATGTAAAAAACAAGGTTTTGAAGTTTATGATGCTGTGATATGGTCGTGGTTATATGCCTATATAAAAATCAGAAGTGTTATATTGACTATATGCTTACAGTGACTGCAGATTCGTGTGCAGCCTCCCTCAGTCCATACAGTTTGCCCGAAACCAGGATCACACCGTTAGTCCAGATGGTACAGGCCTCATGTGCCCAGTGCTCTTTAGCCTCAGCCTCCTGCTGCAACCTCTGCAGAGTAGAGAAACCGCCCTCCTCTCCAGCAGGGGGAGCCTCTTCACCAGCTGTCCCCTGCAACAGCTGCAGTCTTTTGAACCTCATTCTCAAGCCAAGACGAGTTCTAAGTTGTGCCCTTCTTTCTCTCCTCGGCTGCCCGCAATCTCCTTCACTCGTCCCTTCCTGAAGCGAGTCTTTTTCCCCCTCTCTCCTCAGAACATTAATCTGTTCTGTGCTGCAGCTGGTAGCCACGTCCTTTCCTCTGTCTCTGTTTTGCCTGAAGTCCTCCTGCCGCATTAAAGATAGTGTTTTCCGTGGTATGCTGTCCGCAGGGTAGTATGGGCCACACAAGTCCCCAAGCTCTCTGTAATTTGCTGGCTTTCCACATAGGCAGCATACTAGACACCTGTCAGTTAGGCTTTTGTTAACTAAGGGCCCCTGAAGCATTACTGAAGAGTTTGGTATTACCTTGGTAAGTGTGACTGGATTTTTAATTTTCAATGAGCTCTTTTTTTTCGCCGGAGCGAGCAGCTGCTCCTCCTCTGGCCTGTTTACGATTGTGCAAAGGGAGGCAAGCTCTCTGGAGCTGTCAATGCGTACATATGGTCTGAAAGAACTTTTGCTTTCACTCTCCTGTGGTTTTAAAAAATCTGACAATTTCCCCTTCACAGTAGGAATACTTCTGCATTTTGTCTTAAGCTTGTGTCTCTTTACAGTGACTTTGATGACATTACCATCTTGTTGGGTCTTTTTTTTAGGCCCAGGTTTTTTTTTTACCTTTTGACCCTCTTCCTTTATCGCGTACTGACCTAAGGCCTCCTCCTGTTTTTTTTTAAGCGATGGCCGTCTGCCTCTTTTAGGTTTGATGATTATAGAACATATTTCTGTAGGGCACTTCTTGATCTCTGTCTTATCACCTGTGTCTGGGAACAAAGAGGAGGGTAGGGGTGATGATGATGGTGGTAGTGAGGGTGAAGGTGCCGAGGGAAAGATGGGTACATCATCCTGAGTCTGCTTAAGTTCTATAACTGGCACATTGTTTGCTAGCTCAGCGTCTTTCCTCCTCTTCTTCCGTTGCTTCAAATGCATTTCATGGTTATTTTTGATGGCTCTCTGTTTGGCTAACCTTGGTGTATTAATAATAAGGCTCCTTGTTTCTAGTGCCACATCTGATGTGTCGGTGCACTCAACAGCAGCCCACTTTCTCCGCTTCTTCTTGGGAGTTTGGATACATGCTGTGTCTGGGGTCTCCCCAGTGCTAACTGTGTTCTCACCCTCCTCCAGTGCCACCTCTGGGGTGTTTACTATTTCTCTCTTTTCTGTTACTTGTGGTTCTGGTGCTGGCTTTGATGCTGATTCTTCTGGAACAACATCTGATTGGATGGTTAGAGGTTGTTTTTTAGATGCTGGAGATGTGATTTTCTGAACCAGTGCTTCATATTTAAGTCCTCTACCTTTCCTTGGAGGCAGATATTTTGTTTTAGTGGGACACTGAGGAGGCATGCAAGGTGTGTCAATGATATCTTCAGGGGAAGTGTTATCTTTGGTCAGATTGCTGCTCTCAGATGGTTCTAATTTATGTCCCCTCTTTCGCCGTCCCCTGGAACTTTTGGCTCCAGCCACCGTTTTTAAAGGATCCTGTGTTTTTGTTTTTTTACTAGCTTTGACACCTTTCTTTTTCTTTGCTGGATCTGATGACTGTAAACTAGACTTTCTTTTGACAGAAACAGACACAACCTCCTCATTAGGTTGTCTAAGTGAATCTGTGCAGACGTCCTCATGGTTGAGAGAGTTTAGGTTTGATGTTTGGTTCCCACAGGGCTGAGCTGCAACCACTTCCTGTGTTTGTGTCTCTGTGAGTTTCATTGTTGACGCCTCAATCAGTGTCTGTCTCTCTTTTTCCTTGTCCTCTGTAATTCGTACCTGTGTTTGTTTCCTTGATCTTAAAACCATGGACTTTTGATCTTTTAATGCAGAAGTGCTTTCCAGTGAGGTTTCCAAAGGAGAGCTCAAAATACTGTCTCTAGAGGTACCCAAAGTGGTACCAACAACAACATCCAAAGCGTCAGCTGTATTTTCTTGTTGATTCGTGGTTACACTAATAAAGTTTGTGTCTTTAATACGTTCTATGATAGCCTGTAAATTGTCCTCATTTTTTATTGATTTGATCTTAGAATTGAGGCCTCTTGGTCGTCCAGGGCCTTTAGGAATTATTCCTTCTGTAGGCTTTGAACCAGGTTTTGGGCCAGACTTCAGAGCAGGTATAGCTGGAGGTTTTGGACCAGGCTTTGGACCAGGTTTTATAGTCGGCACAGCCCCTGGCTTTGGGCCTGGTTTGGGTCCAGTTTTTGAGCTAGGTTTAGGGCCAGGCTTTAAACCAGGCTTTGGGCCAGGTTTTGAACTTGGCTTTGGGCCAGGTTTTGGACCTGGCTTTGGGCCAGGTTTTGGACCGGGTTTTACACTAGCCTTTGGACTAGGTTTTAGAGAAGGTTTGGAGCTAGGTTTAGGTCCTGGCTTCACCACTGGCTTTGGGCCAGGTTTCGGACCGGGCTTTGGACCTGGCTTTTTTCTCTCTGGAGAACACACCTTCGGGGTACTCTGAGACCCAAAGGAGCGTGTACACATCCTGGATGGTAAACCATCTGATAGAAGTTTTGGTGTTTGACATCCAATGTCCAGCTGAGCTGTCCCCATCTGATCAGAGAATAGGGCACTGTTACTTGAGGACATACTGGGCTTTTGAGAAGATGGTGGCGCTCCATCTCCATCCACACTCGGCTGTCTCTGGATTCCTGCATTTGAATGGATCTGTCTTCTTCTTCCGCGTGCATGCTTCCTACCCAGCAGTCTTGGATGTGCAGATGGAGCGACAGGCTCTGGTTTTGCTGATGGTGTGACGGCACTGGGGCAGCTTATACCTGGCTCCATGTCTTCATCTCCTTTCTGTGGAGAAGGTGGAGTATCAGCCCATGATGGTGCAGAGTGCAGTATTGACTTGCCTGGCAACTGAGGAGAGTCAGGCTCTAGCACCTTTGCATCGCTGCGATCGATGTGATCCCTTGCCTGAGTCTGAGGTGTTGTTTTCTCATTGAGAGTTGAGAAGCCAGTCTTGACAGAGCGAGACTGAGGTGGAATGTCACATATGGATGACCTCCTTTCACTGGTTCTGTGTGCTGTGTCTTGTGAAGTGCTCTCTGCGGTTTCCATGATATTCAGTGGTCCACCGGCTATCTCTTCTGACTTAGTACAGACTTCTGCAAAGGACTCATCTGATTTTACTTTATTATTAACCACCTCTTCAGTGGGTGTCAGACTTCCCTTCTCCTCACTCACCTCAGTGGCCAGATGGGATGAGACAGACTGCTGCTGCTCAAAGGAGTCATTCAGTCCCTCAGTGACTGACAGTCTCTCCTCTGAAGACTCAACCTGAGAGGTGTGTGAGTTTTCTTCTTTCCCAGGTACATATTGATTTGACTCAAGGACATCTCTTGAAATAGCTGGTGATGTCACAGCACCTTCAACATTAGGCTGGGGTTCAGATTTGAACATTTCAGATTTCATTTCTGAATCCTTGGATTCCTTGCAGCTGGTGTCTGAAAGACCATGTTCCTTCTCAGCAAAATCTCCTTCCTCGGTCTCATATTTGTTTTTCAGTTCCTGGTAAACAGTTCCATCTGCTTCATAAGAATAGCTTTCATCTGACACTGTTTTATTTATCTTATGGAACAGAGAGGGACATTTCTCTTCCTCTAACCACTCCTGTTGCCTATCAGTTGCCTCAATGATCTCTCCTTTGCATTCATGTTCTGTAGATAGGGCCCCCTTTCCAGTTTCCTTTTCTTCAGCTATTCTCTCACTCCAGGCAGATTCCTCAAAGTTCTCCTTTAGAGCATTGTCAGCCTGCTTTAAGTCTAGTGGGGAATTGCTCTCCTGCTTCATAGGGCTTGGAGCTGTTACACTAATAGGGGACCTCTCTTCTCTAATGCCTCTGTGAGAACTGTTCTGTTCCTCCCCAAATGGCACTCTCTGCACCCTAGGATCACAGCTAAGATTATCCTCAGAGGTTGCACTCTGCAGACTCCGGACTGAGTCACCTGATCTGATGGACATGTCATCTGCTGAGTTCATTGAACAGGTAGACACCGTGTCTAGGCTCAGCTGGGAATGTGCTGATGCCTGTGTTGGACCTTTACTTTGGCCAAAGTAGTAGTAGCTTCTTTCGATCTGATCTTCAGTGCTGCTGGAGTACCCTCCCTCTTGCATCTCGCCCGTCATTGATCTTGGGTTGCCAAAAGTATCAGTGTGGGGAGGACCACACTGTTGGCTTTCGGGACATGAAGAGTCCTCCATAGGTCTTAACTGCCCCCTATAGTCCTCTCCCTTTTTAGGCTGGTTTCGCTTACCACCTTTTTTGTTGGCCATGAGAGCCTCTGAGAGCAATAACTGCTGGACATTGTTGGAGATACTCTCGACCTGAGATGTCAGAGCATTGAGGCTCCACAAGCTCGGGTTAGACAAAAGCTTCTCAGAGAAACGTTCCTTCATTGAAGTAGAGTAGCTCTGGGACTGGTGGTTTACACTGGGCGATGGGTGGGTGTGTGGAGGTATTAACATGGTCTGGTCTTGCAAACCTGCAGAGGAGGAAGCTGTAGGATTGATTTGTTGACCATACTGAAAAGTATCAGGATTGGGCATTAAGGGAGAAGGAGTGGAACTGTACGAAGGTGATCTGCCCACAGATCGTGCAGGTGAATGGCTGGAGCTTGGACTGCAGTTCTGGTAGTACTGCTCAGGTGACCTCACAGAAATATCCGTGATGCAGTAGTTCTGTTGGGGCTGATTGTAATGTTGGAATTTCTGAAGGTTTTCCGGTGTACCTGACATTCCTTGAAGTGAAGCCTGCTGTTCAAATCCAGTTCTTGAAGAAGGCTGCTGGTAACCATAACTATTCTGTGGTCGATAGCTCGGCTGCTTCAGGCTGCTATGGTTACCCATCTGCCTTGAATACTGGGCATTAGGTGCCATTCCATAGCTACTTTTGTAGCTGTGATGAATCGGGTTGCATTTCTCCATGTAAGATGACGAGGTTGAGGAGGGTGGTTGAGAGTGCTGGGAAAAATGAATGTGGCTCTGTGGGTACATCAAAGGCGATGGAGTGGGATTGGCAGGATGGCCTTGTTGATGGGGGCTCGTATAAACAGGGGCAGAAGGTTGGGAGGGGAGATGGCATTGACTTTGAGAAATGGCAAGCATATTTTGCTCAAGGTACTGGGATGACCCGCTAACTCCAGCCTCAAGACGGCCCACCATGTCCTGCTCATACTGAGACATTTGTGCAGACTCCTCCCACTTCTGTAAATGTCCCTCACTCATATACTGGGCCGAGTATCCGGAGCTCATGTGGCTGCTGTACCCAGATTGCAGATGCTGGCTTGGTGCTTTGCCTCCTCTGTATGATTTCTTGGTTTGAGCTGAACTGCTGCTATAGCTGGGGTAGGTTTGCTGCCCATAACAGTCTTTAGGTCCTGCTCCTGCTGTTGGCATCCCTGCAGCAGCAAGAGTGTGTGCCTCGTAGCCCTGTCTGGTCTGGCCGTGATGATGTCTGTAACTCTCAAGGCGTGATAATTCATGGGGTTCCTGCTGGTAGCAGTGCTGGTTGCCATGGAAACCACTCCGCTCTCTGAAGGACTGCATGGCTCCAGCTAGGGGGCTCTTTTGAAAAGACAGAGAGGGGGGGGGGAGAAATAGTGTTTAGTGGCTTATGTGATCCCTTCTATCAGAGTTCAGTGTGTTATTCATCACAATCAATTTAAATTCAATTTCTCATTTTTATCATAAGACAAATTGAATTGTAACACAAACATAGACTACTCAGTCATTCAGAAAATCAAAACATTAATCTCCATTTAAGTAACAAAATTTCATTTTCTTGCAGCAGCAGTATCAGTTGTTTTGATATTTCATTATATCTGGATATTTTAGCCCTTTATATGTCAGAAGCATCCATACAAGCCCTGAAATCATGTTTATAAAAACATTTACATAATTTATTTTTCTGGTCTACGAATATTTGATTTGCTTGAAGAAATGCTTGCATTTGAAATATGCTTCTCATTTCTAAATTGGGGAGGTCTGCTTATCCAGCCACTTTGTTTATTTGAAGAAGATTTCAAAACTGGTTTGGGTGGGAAGTAGCCTGTACCATAGTTTTTTGATACTATTCATACTCATATAGGCTTATAATTAGCCAATAAATTAAGTGTATTGATCTGGGAACACTAAATATTGTAGCCCCCAGGACAAGAATGAAAAGATCCTGGCTAACGTGGATCATGCATTAATAAAACTGCCAAGAGCGTCCAGCAGTGTACAGCTGTACTGTTAATGTTGTCACCCAAGACGTGGTACACGATCTGCATTGTTGCACTGCCTTTGTCTGTTTAATATGCTGAAACGTGGACTCCTCCGCTAATGTCACCCACAAATCCTTTCTGTCCTCAGCAACGCAGGCTGAGCTCCAGTTAGTTGGTAACGAGTGTCTGTTTTATGGACGGATGGAGGCACTATAAAGGGAATAGTGTCACCTAGAGACGGTGCCGGGGAGGCTCTTCCGTCTCTGCACTCCAGTGTTGGGAGCCTGTCGAGGGACGGCCACCTGGTCCCATCAGATGCTTGCATTACTCATCTCACTAGCGCACTGTCTGAAGTCACCAAGCCCCTAAGCTCACAGCTCCCCTCCAGCAACGGCACGGCAGCCTCCCAGGAGGCCCTCAGCCATCTATTACTGGTTCAGTGGTGCTGCTGTGCTTGTTTACACAATGACCCAAATAAGATCACTTGGGATGCGAGCTCCAGGACCTCAAAGATGTATGCTGGAAATGTACAAGCAGTGCATTTTTAGCATGTTTGATTGTGCTTTTTCTAGTGAAACGGAAGTGCTGAGAAACTTTTATTTTTCTGTCTGTATCATCATTCTGTGTGATGGTGCTCCAGTGACTGCATAGGACACACTGATCAACCATAACATTAAAACCACCTCCTCAATATTGTCTAGGTCCCCATCATGCTGCCAGAACAGCCCTGGCTGTAGTGAACTGTGTATTCTTACACCATTCTATCATATTCAGCACTGACATTTTGTGCTACAGTAGCTCCTCTGTGGAATCCGACCAGATGGGCTAGCCTTCACGTCCATGACCCTGTTGTAGGTTCACCGGCTGTTCTTCCTTGCACCACTTTTGATAGGTAATAACCACTGCCTACTGGGGACCCTGTTGTTTTAGAAATGCTCTGAACCAGTCGTCTAGCCATCACAGTTTGGCCTTTGGTATATACGTCCTCTGTAAGAGGTTGTAATGTCATGGTAGATTATTAATGTCCTGTTTTTATTATATGTGTTCTTATGGAACATTGTATATGATTCCACACGGCGGTGCTGAAAAGTCCATACCATATATGGCCTTACTATCGCATAGTAACTATAGCTACAGGCTATTATAAAGCTAATTACTATTGATTTTCGCATAATCTAGCCAAAGTCTTAACATTGTCGTTCTCTCACTGTGGTGGCACTACTCTTCTTTTTGAGTGTTTATTTTAGCGATGCTGAGCATGAATACTAGCATGTGATTTCAAACGGTGACTTCACACATGGTTGTTGCGTGGAAGTAAAACATGAATGCATCAAAACTGTTGTCTATGTTTAAACATAAAAATTATTTTAATGAAGTTCCAAAGTTTTTGTCCATGGTATTACAGACAAATAAACTTTCAGGTGAAAAACAAGCAGGAAGGTCTTTTGGAATTCCTTCTTGTATGGAAGTCTCAGTCCATATTTAATAAAATCCATATTTTTATACCAGCAGCTCACAAAAAGAGTACCAGTGTCACTCACCGCATATTAAGTGAATGCAACATGAATGCAATATTTGTAATTTTTTTGCCTACAATATGACTGACACAGCAGTGGACTATGTTCAAGAAAAGTTCAGATTTGAGTAACTGTCAGTTGATGCTCAATGTAACAAACTACATATTATGCTTGAATTACACATCACCATTCATACCCTTTTGATACTGCTATGACAGGATGACTGATACTCTCGTTAAGAAATTAACTGAAAACTGTGATATTAAAAACTTTGAAAGACTGGGTGTTATCACAGTGGGTTCCAGTGTATCTTACACAGGCATGCCCAACGAGACCTTTAGCACCCTTTGCAGAGGTGTGTATCTGAATAATGCATTTGCTGTTTGAACAAGAGCAGACGTTGCCTCTGATTGTCACGCTCTATGTTAACTAATCACACACAGTGAACACACAATGCTGCCTTGATCACATCATTTCTACTGGAACTTCAGTAGGAATTTCTCCCTCTCTCTTTATTTCTCTCTAAGTGTCTCTCCCTCCTGCTGGTGGATGGAGAATTTGGCACAAAGCTCCTCCCAGTTTGTTTACATCTCTGTGTTGTCTACCTCAATTATGCATGCTAGGGGAGTGTGCATGCACACACATGCACACATACTTACACAGACACACACACACACACACACACACACATTCCTGACCTTGGCATTTTGATGCCTTATTCTATATTAGCCCTGTATTGGTGATGCTATTATATTTTGAAAGACTTATGGCAAGAGACTTATTAATAGTATTTGCGCTAAAACTCCTTCATAAAACCATCGGCGTGGTGCCTGCTAATATATATATATATAAAAAAAAAAGCAATTATGGGGAGCATTTTCACTCTTTGGGATTTGTAATCTAATAAACCAATAAATCAGGTGTATGGCATTTGCCAATATGACAGCTGGGGTTAAGGGATTAGAGGGTGTAAGGCAACCTGCGGAAAATGAGCCCGCAACCAAAAACATTTGACTGATGAACAAATACCCATGCGACTGACCATTGTAGAAGAAATGCCATGATAGTAAAATCAAATGCCATTTCTTAAGTTATTTAAAAACCAGGAGTAAAAAGATCAGCCTTAGACAATTGGTTTATGATGAGAGCTGGAGGGTCAGACCAAGGGTCAATTAAAATTAAAAGCAGAAAATGAATTAAACTGTCCACCTGCAGGATCTGCAGCGGAAATGCGTGGATGAATTTCACTCCGTGAATAAAATTACAGTTAATCTCTTAATTGAGCCAAATTGAATTAAGTGACCCAAGCCAGCCGGCCCAGACAAGTTAGAGATGTTCACCTGCCACATACAAAGTCTGCATTTGAAAAGCAAGGTACGATCCTATGGAACTAATCCTGTTTAATATAGAAGGTTTGTGTAGCTGTGGTGCTGGTTGGGGAGATGCAAATTGGATTGGATGCTTTGGTTCTTTCTCAACTGAATGCAAGGTGCATTTCTTGGAGACGTCACTTTGACTGACAGAGCTGCAGTTTTCAACACTACCTTTCAATGAACATTCAGGCACAGCGGCGCACGGCAGTCACTGAGAAATGAGAGAGCTTATGGGCAGTTAGCATGTGGAAGGGTCCAGAACATTCTGTTCTGCTTTAGCTTGGTCCTGTTGGTCACTTCCATGATTTATCTGCAGAATATGGAAGCTAGTTATTAAAGAGAGCCTATTACTGGACACTTGGAGGAGGAAGGCTGCTATTTCTGGTGGTTTAAGTAATACATTTCAATATGGCCCACAATTTTTTGTATCACAAATTAATCACAATTGTCCAGTAAATGAATTGCGTATACTTATTTTAGACTCATGCTAAAGACTTAAAGATGTATCATGATGTTGGTATTCAACAGGCAGGTATTGATACAAAATTAGATGCAGTACTGACACCTGCAGTAACTTTGGATAGTCATTGTTTATTATTCTTGTTCCATTATTCCAAAATCATCAAATAATTCTAGTTGTATCGAATAGGCCTCAGTAACAAAATGCTAACTTTAAAAAATAAAATAAAATAAAAAAAGAAGATTCTCACTCTGTTCCGCATTCTGGTATTAGCTTCAAAGGCTTACTGTTGGACAACCAAATTAGGCATTTTAAAACACATCATGAGTAGTGATTATTAACTGTATGAAATTATATGGAACAATATTGTAATACAATGTTTGTCCATGTTACCCAGTCCTAATATCAAGTAATTAAGCATAAGAGTGGGGCGTTCAAATGACCAGCTTATATGGCTGACCAAATGCTGTCAGTACTGTCCGGGTGGCTACTGTCATTAGGGGACTGTGAAGAGTGGCCTTTAAATGTCGAGCTTCAGTGCTGTCGGCATGGCGACGCTGAGCAAAGTGAGCATGCTGCCGTGCCCTCCCTGCTGGGAAAAGCCTGCTGCATGTTTCATCAGCACCAGCCGAGCCCCGGGCATCACGCCTCAGGAACCTCCACTGCTGTGCCCACCCAGGGAGAGAGGCAGAGGGGACTGGGGCAAGCACTGTCAGAACCCTCTTTCCACCTTGGATTTCTATTCGCCTGCTTTAGTGTCTTGATGTGCAGATCTGTTGATGGTATAAAAAAAAAAAGAGAGAGAGAATGTGTATGTGGGCAAAATCTCCAGATGCACCCCGAGCACCCTAATACCTGAATAAGACAGAAATGCATGTTCGAAGCAGGGACTTAAGCAGCTTTGTGGGACAGCGCCGACTAAAGAGAGATAAACGCGGGCTGCTGATGGCATGCAGCACTGAGCCCTAATACCTCCTGTTTCTCTGAGCCTGAGGAAGCCGCGGACGACCTGGCTACCCTGGCAACAACAAAGTACGTACGGTAACCAAGCACTCGGCTGCTATCTTGGGGACTTCAGATCCCTATTTATGAGTGAGGGAGAGAGAGAGGAAGAGAGAGACAGAGAGATAGAGAGAGACAGGTGAAGCAGAGATAGGGGTAGAGAGAGAGGGAGAGGGAGAGAGAAGGGTCGGCAAATTAGGGCAGGAGGCTGATTGATATTCCAGGGCACGAGGGAGGCACGGAGCTATAAAGCAGCTGATGCAGAGAGAGAGGGAAGGGTTTGCGGCAGGTGAGGCTGCTGTGCTCTTGTCTCTTGGTTCTGTGCTCTACTGAGGCAGAGGCCCCTCTTTGATCTCCCTCCCTCCCTCCCTCCCTCCCTCCCTCCCTCTTTCTCTGTATGGGTGCTCCAGCTGTGCCTGTCCTTTCTCGGTCTGATCGCACCTCGCTCTCTCTCTCTCCTGCCGCATTTTCCGTCCCCAAGATCGCTTACATTGATCTCCCGGAACCGAACTGAACGAGAAGTCTCGAATGCTACCCGTGCCGAGGGATTATTTGCTTTGAGACAGACTTCATCAATAATGGTGGTACAAAAGGTGCAATGACATTACTGGCCCGAAATGCTATATGCCTTGCTGCGCTCAATAAGGGCACAGTCATTTATTTCTCCCTGTGAGGCTTGTCGCTCCGCTCCTCTCTCCCTTTCTTCCTATCCTCTCCACTCGCCAGCTCACCTAATTGATGAAGCAGAGCGGTCACCATGCCACTCACTCGCTACCTTTCTTTTTCTTTCTTTCTCCCGCCCCCCTTCGTGTCTCTCCTCCCCTCTCTGTTCCCCTGTCTTGCTTCATTTTCTGTATCCGTCTCCCCTTGTCTTCTACATGAGCTTTCTTTTCATTGTATCCCTCTTGTCCTGCTTTTCTTTCTTGCGTTTTGGTCCACTTTAACAGCAGATTAACCTTTTACCTCCGAGCAGGGGACTTGTCAGGAGTGACCTTGGGATAGTGGCTGAGGCGGGTGTCTGGCGCAGCCTGCCGCATACAAGCCTTGATGAAGAACGGCAGACTCTTCTGTCCCAGTTGTGTTGCCTAGTCTGAAGTAGTAGGTACACTCTGACTAACTCACCTAGTAATGTAATGGGAAATATACGTCCAGCTACATAATATGTTCCTTTAAATTCATTAAATGTAATGAAAAAACATTAAATTCATAGTGCCATTTCACTTGGCCCTCTGTGTTATATGCAGCCACTGGTTTAATACAGATAAGTCAGGGTATCTGCATTCCCTTGTCAGTGTCATAAATTTCAGGAGCTCAGAGTGGTTGAAGAATGGTGTGGCATGCTAGGCTCCATGCTAAAAAACTGGACTGCTCTGAGCTGATTTGTGAAAGGACTTCAGCCACAGATTGTTTACGTAGTGCTCTGATATTTGGTCTGCATGATTCTAGCCTTTCAGAGGTTCCTTCTGTCTGTCGCCTCTGTGGATGCTTTAGCAGACGCTGATTTTGGCTCTAGCCTCTTGTTAAGGCAAAGGCTGAGTTGGCTGGGATTCAAGCCGGCTACATAAGAGAATGCTGGTTAAAGGGTATTATAATGCAATTAGCAGGAGAAGGAGTGGTAAGGGGCAATCAAATGGTGGGGTCGGCAGACTGGGAGAGTTCACTGAGGTTTTTGGGGTTTTTTTGCAGCAGGCAGGGCCGTTTTCAAGGCCGTGACAATGCCCCAGGCCTTTCCCAGAAGGTGCCCTTCATGTCCCGGACTCTTATGTTCTATTCATGTCAAGTCTTGGCTCGCTGCCTTATCAACTGCATAGCTGTTACCGGAGGACCAGGCTGGGGAATATTTGCTCTGAAAACCCAGCCGGGCCGAGCCGGGCTAATGCTAAAAGCCACAGAAACACCGATAATGTATATGAAATCAGAGCAGAGCCTGGATACACCACAGGGAACGAGTGAGACAGAGGCAGGGATGGAGCGAAGGGTTAGGAGGAGGGATGAGGATTATTATTGCCAGGCAGTTCTTTCATCGATTTTTTTTTTTTCTTTCCTTTTCTCTCTTCTTCAATTGCTGCTAAAATAACAGCAGTGCTTGGATGAACCTCCTAACATAATTAGCGAATCCAGTGTAAAGCTCAGAAGGGAAATGTGAGGCAGGGTGGCCAGGTCCTCATCTTTATGTCACTGCTAGCCATCACATATACCTGATCAGTCAACAACAACTGCAATGATTAGTAAATGAAGAAGAAAATACTTGATATGAAAAAAATGTTTCAATGGATTTTGGTATGAGGGATGATCTGTGATGTGCAAGGTAATGTTGACAGATTGCAATACACTACAGGAAGCGTTGAGGGCGATATGGCATCTATTGTTTCCGTGCAGGGAGGAGCAGCACAATAGTTCAGTCAATTAACTGGAAAACATTCGATAAAGTCATTGATTATAGTGATGATTATCAGTCCCACCTATCAGTCCTATCATGCTAGCCCGCCATTGCTGCACTCACTGTGGTCTGATACAAACAGAGAACAATACATTCTACAAATGTACAAACCAGGCAGGAAAACATAAGAGTCTATATCCGGCAGGAGCGGGGGTTGGTGGTGGGTGGCGGGGGGAGGACATGCTCTTTGAAAAGCGTCCGCTGATGCGATTGCTCTGTCAGAAACGCTTTCTCTGATGCCCGGAGAGTCAGCGGTTTGGGGGATGAGGCTTAAGACAAAGGGATGCTGGAGCTTTGGCTCATTTATTCCCCTGTCTCTCGCTCTCTCCCTCCCCTCCCTCCTCACTGTCTGTTGTGTGGACCTGCTGAGGAGAGAGAGAGAGAGTGTGGACAGGGATGGGCAAGTGTGTGAATGTGTCGGTGGAGCAGAGCCAAGCCAGAAGAGGGAGACGGGGGAGTGGGGAGCCTTTGTTCTTTGCTGATGAAAAAAAAAATCCGTACCGGGTCCCGAAACGCACTCTGGCCGACATCAGGGCGCATCACAAGGCGAGTAGCATGGTGCAGCGTGATTAGATTAAACCCTGGGCCCAAATTACTCCGCTCGCCCTAATTAAACTTTAATCTCCAATACCGCACAGATTACCTGCAATGTAATTGAGCGAGGAGCAGTGATTTAAGAAGGGCTCATTGTGTGTGTGTGTGTGTGTGTGTGTGTGCGTGCGTGCGCGTGTGTGTGTGTGTATGTGGGAGGGAGAGACAGACAGAGACAGAGAGAAAGGATGCAGGGTTGGCTGAAGGTCATGTCCCCCTGCAGGCAAAATCTCTCTCTCTTTATCAATTTTTTTTCCATTCCTTCTTTGTGGATAGAGGACGGTGGAGGCTTCAGTGCCTGCACAAAAGTGGAGCAGTCAGCTCCAGCTATGGGTGCTGTCCACCTCAATGTCCACTTCACCCGAGTGAAGTCCAAGTAATAGCACTCTAGTCCACTGCCTCAAACCCCCCACCCCCAACTCCGTACATCATTCCTCTCTGTTTCATAAAACAACAACCATATTTCCTGTGTGAGTGAGTGAGTTGGAGTGTGTGTGTGCGCGTGTGCGTGTGTGTATGTGTGTGTGTGCGCGCGCACAAAATGTGATCGATGGGGCTGATTCAGAGATAGGACAGCAGGTGTCTGCTCCCTCCCCCCATTTCATGCTACAGTCCAGAAGGTGATGGGAGATATGAAAGGTGCCATTTTCTCGAAGCCTGCCGATGTCCTTTACGTCCACAAAAAATGTTCTTCTACAAAAAGACGGTCTCAAGCTGGTTGGATGTAGGGTCAGAAATACACAACGGATAGACATCATACATGCCAAGCCTGCTTCGCTGTCTGAAACTCATAAGCTCTAATTGCCGCTCGCCTGGTTTGCATATAGATTTTCATTAAACGCTAAGATTTCAGAATGTGCCTCGGCCCTGCCTGTGCAGCATGCCTGCATCTAATTTGGCTTTCCGATCCCATGACAGAAGTGCGTGCTGTGTGAGAGGAGCCACTACCACTGGGGAAAAAAATCAAATGTACCCACAAGTTTAGTCAATCAACCATGACATATTTGGTTCCTGAAACTTGTTTCTTTACCTCTGACAGCGCATGACATGCTGTTATCCATAAAACTGGAGTAGTAGTAATCGGGGTAGCAGTAAAGGTCCAGTATGAGGACTCAACTCGCACTTGCCCTTAACTTTCTTACGACACAGAGTTACGCTTGAGGCTGAAGACTTCCAAAACTTCAGCTTGAAAAAAATAAAACTGATTCAATTTGAACAGCCAACATTAATTCAGAAAATAAATAAAATCCTTCCAATCTTCTCCCGCAGCTCCCACAGTCCCATCGGGTTTGATAAGGATAATGATGAGCTGTTCATTACAAAAAAATCTTCAGTCTCGTGCATAGAACAAAGTGCAGGAGCTGAAATAATTGACTAATCTATCTGAAGTAGTAAGTTACAGGCCACATTCCTTTAAAGCCCACAGACTTCAACTATTTTATCACGTTTGCATACCTGCTAACGACAAACTACAGACTAACCAACAGTGGTCTTGCCTCACACTCAGATTCAGACGTTTCATACTCAACTTACACAATGTCAGGAATCACTTAAGCCTGCTTATAAGCCAACTTGACTAAACCCATTTTGAGGCCAGTCGTTTTCATAAAGTTCTGTTACTTGTTAGCCACAAATTTTCACCAGTCTAGGTCTTTAAACACTTGTGTTTGTTGTGCATGATTGGTTGTATTGATGGTTAGACAGGGGCCTGCATGCCCTTCAGGCTTCTGCCTGGCCGGCCCATGGATGGCTGAGCAAGTGGACAAGACCAGCCGAGCCTCGTCAGAGTCCACCACAGATCGTTAGGCTGTTTGTGTCCAGCTCCAGCCTCAAGCCCTCAGCCCTTTAAACAGAAAAGCACTGCAACACAGTTGTCTCCTCTACTCCGCACATTTGCATGAGGCATGAGACAATAGGTGGCACCAATAAACAATGTGCTAAAACTCTCTTTCGGTGCATGTAGTCCTTTGAATGATCGACTCACAAAGCACAAATATTATCTACGAGCAGCACGCAGGCATTCGCTCCAAATCTGGTAAACATGGGTGCCGGTGTCTTCCGAGATTAAACCTTGGAAGCGACACGGGCAACCCGTGTGCGCTGGGCCGCTTCACCACAGAGCATCACAGCAAAGACACTACACACACCCAGTCTGACAGCTTTGAGGTGGGAGAGCATTGTCTCCCTTAGAGAGAGAGGGCGAGAGAGAGTGAGAGAGAGAGGAGAGAGAAGAGGGAAAGAGAACAGAGAGAGAGGGAGAGCAAGGTAGTCCTTAGGTGCAAAGGGTGC
>JBBJLS010000028.1:10402175-10413266 GCA_037577275.1 Bryconaethiops microstoma | reverse complement strand
TCATTCTCCCTTTCTTTTCCTTTATTCTCTCTCTTCATTTATATTCTCTTTTCCTTCTCTCTTCTCTCTCTATACATGATTTCCTCTCTCTTTCTCTCTCTCTCTCTTTTCCTTCTGTCTCTCTTCCGTCCTTCTCTCTTTCTCCCTTCCTCCTTTCTCTCTCTCGCTTCCTTCATTCTCTCTCCCTCTCTCTCCTTTCATTCTCCCTTTCTTTTCCTTTATTCTCTCTCTCTCTCTCTCTCTCTCTCTCTGTTCTAGCAGTAGGGGGTCGATAGCGGTGGTGGCGGTGCTTTGCGGCTCGAGCACGCGCCCGCTGCCGCGCCGGCCGGAGATAAACAAGCGTGCCCGCGTCTCCGGGGAGGTAACCATGGCAACCGGCGAGCTCGTTTCGTGGCGCGTGTCCTAGAGGCGGTGCGGTAACAGGATTCAAGGCCAGTGTCGCCCTCTGTTTTCTCTCAGAGAGAGAATGAAGGAAGAGAAAGACAGAGAGACAGAAAGAACGAAGGAAAAGAGAGAAAGAGAGCGAGAGGGTGAGAGAGAGAGAGAGAGAGAAACACACAAGGCCAAACGCTGCCCAGTAATGAACGAGTGACATCAAGCGCCTGGGAAAGTAACTGATGAGCGTTAAACACACTAAACAACAAACAAGTCAAAACAAACACACAAACAAACAACACCTTACATGCAGTTACACTGGAGTAACTACTTGCGTGTGAGGCCCACACACACCATATAGGTGCACAGTCATAGACTGCAGCCCATCTGTTGTCATGCATAATTTGTCAGCCCCTCTAGCCTCTGCTTGGTTGTTATAGAACCGTTGTTGACCACATATTGTGCGGATGGCACACTTTTCTCAGCAAAGCAACGACACCGACATGTGGTGCCAGGGTTTTTACACGTCAGTGTCACTGTTCACTGATCTACCATGCCAGGATATCCAGCCAAGATGGTCAGACCCGTAAGCTACTGTAAGTGGCTACTGCAAACTGTGCTGTGCGTGGCAGTAGATTTGGCCTCTGTTCCTATCGGTATACCAGCGAGGTGGACCCATACGGAAGGCGTTTCCTATAAAATGGCCCACCAGTATCTTTCTTGCCTGTGCTGAAAAAGAACAGTGCTTAATGCCAAACCTTTGTTTTCTACCACGTGTGCCTTTATATGGTCAGACTCTGTGGCTTAATATGTTCAAAGCGGGTTTTGTGCACTTTCTCTCGCTCTCTTTTTCTCTCCGCAATCAATCTCCGGAGGAAAAAAAAAACGGAGGAGCTTTTTTGAGAGTCGGTCTGAGAGAGCTGTCAGGGTGATAGCCCGGCCAGTCGCCTAATGGACGGAACCCGAGCCATCGGAGAGCGCTTCGTCCTCATCAGTGGGAAAATTGAGAGACAGGACGTATAGAGCAGCAGAGATAGAGATGAGGGCAGGAGAGGGGTCTAGGATGGGGCGGGGAGAAGGGGGGGTGTAGAAATTAGGTGGAGGTATAGAGAGGAGAGAGAGAGAGAGAGAGAGAGAGAGAGAGATTGTAAATTCATGGCTGGTGTTGCAGAAGCTGCAATCCTTATCAATGCATCTGTCCATCCATCCGAGCGGCACAGCCTTATCTCCCCTGTGATCTCTCACTTTCTCTCTCTCTTTCACTAACCCTCCTCCTTTAGCCCAACACCCCCACCCCCACCCCATAATGTCTGGAGGTAGAGGGTGACAGTGGATCACTAATACAGCAGGCAGCAGCTCAGAGAGAGGCAATAAAGCAGCACACAGCATCTATACCCGGACACGTCTGAACCGTGGCCTTGATAGAAGCCTCCTATAACGGAGCTACTCTTATTAACACACACCGAGACTAATGCCACCATTATTAGCCCGCTTGAGTCACCCATTCTCAGTTTTTTTTTTTTTTTTACTGCCTCCCACAGTAAAGCTCTCAGTTGCTATAAATGATGCTGGCACAGGACGAGCGGAAATGTCCCGTTTTGAATTCGAGCTAATAACGTATTCATTGCGACCGAGGATTCTCTGACATTGATACTTATGCGCCTGTTTATGCCATAAATGCATTCATTCTTAGCTTCTGTGGCAAAGTTGGATGAGCTGGTTGCTGAAAATCCCATTCAGCATAATTACAATCTGTAGAACACAATGAAACCTTTGTCAATTTAGAGTATGCTATTAATTCATTCATAACAAAATTTTGTTTTGCATTCATTTGAAAAGTCACACTATCACGACAATGCTGGTGTAGTTGTATAGACATACAATTGAGTTACACAATGGTTTTGTTTAAGTACACATTTATGTGAAATATTTTCAGATAACGCAAAGTCATGAAAGTACACATTGCAGAGAATTCGCAGATTCTGCTTCCTTCTTACCTCAATTCAAGAGCAGGGAGGAAAAACACGTCTTGTAAGTGTATATGAGCTTGGGGCTAACATGCAAGATTGCGGCTAGCACAGTTATAAAATATTGTATAATGCTGAATGATGCTAAATAATCAACAAACATGAACACATGAAGCAGTTTTTTGAGCTCCATTTGTATAGGACCGAAAAATGTATCAAAATGAGAAACGGCTGTATCGAATCATGAATTTCATGAATCGTTACACCCCTCCCAGATACGTATTTGATCTCTGTGGGACAAGTAGCTATGGACATTCTTTTCAGGTTGAAGCTCTTCCCTGATATTTTAAATATTTTTATATTTTTGTGTGGTAGAATGTCAGTAATGTGTTGATCTGTACAGGATACTTAGCCTAACATCAATTCGATTCATTATTTGGAAAAGAATATGTGTTATGTGGTCTTTCAAACTGCTTTTGTAACACTTACTGGAAAGCACATAAATGTATATACAAGCATACAAACCAGAAAGTGTGATATTTGGGAGAGGGGGCCATTGTTGTTTCCAGTTGTCTAGACGAGTAGCTACAACCAGTGGTGATGCCAGAGGGTACTGCAGTCCTCTGGTTATGGTAATAGGGTAATATGTGGAATATATGAAATGTGATAATAGCATTCTTGATATATGGCAATGCTGACATGCTCATATTTTGGTGCAGCATTGGCTGAAATAGCTGAAAAAGCCCAAAAGCATTGGGCTGGATTTGACATTTTTCCTCTAGTCTGCTCTGATGTTATGCATTGTTGATGCATTTGCTTTCCCGACCTGGTTGTGCAATATGTGGTGGTGATGCAGTAAATAATCAATTAAATTTTCTTCATAGAACAATTCAACACAGAAGCCCCACTCCTGTTTTTTTATGTGCTCTCAGAAACATAGTCTCTGCTGTAACTTTCCAAATCCAAATTTCCAAATCTACTCCAAATATCCGAATACAAATTTCAAAATCTATGTGCAAATTTCCCACCCGTGGGACTATTAAAGGGTTATCTCATCTTCTCCTAAAAATCACTCCTGATGAAATATACAAACATATAACATAAGGAACAGTGTTCATCGGTAAAACTGTCACTTGTGCAGATTGTACTAACCTGTAAAACTGATTCAACCTACGTACGAAATCTTTTGTAGGCGGAGCATGGATACATTCATTAATAGCACCCCAAGCCTCCCCTTGCATCAGTCCAGACATTGGTAGAGGAAGGGAGGTGTTTATTGACGTCTTTGCGCCTCTACCATTGATGGGAACTGCCGTTTGTGTGTGCGTGCGTGTGTGTGTGTGTGTGTGTGTGTGGAGCACAGTCGCAGCGATGGTGACTGGGATCAGTAATTAACCTTCCCTAGGAGGAGAGAGAACACAAACACGAAGGCGATAAGCTTCAAACCACCCCCATCCCCTACGCTCACACACCCACGCTGTGGCATCGCTGCACTGTCGTCTTCCACTGATGAAGCACACCTGCCCAGAATACTAAGGAGCTCGGCTTTATGTCTACAAGTGCTGCTGTAATACGCCGTTTTGACTAATAGGAGATATTTTGTAACGGTTATGCTGTGAGTCTGGCTGGCTGAGCTGGTCCTGGATCTGAGGGAGAGGGAGGCTAACTACACAAATATAATACTGATACATTTGCATTTACTAGTCTTTAAGGAACAGTAACTAAACACCCTGTGTAAGTCTAAGGGATAAGTGAGATTGGAAAACAGTCATAATTGTAATTACTTTTATGTGGTATATAAAAGCAGGCAAATGACTTTAGGGAAAACTACAAGTAACTTTGAGGATATAAAGCCTTTAACCAGAAATAATATGGACCCTTTAACACAAAAAAGGTACGGTGCAAACTTCCACAGTACCCTGAGGGCCCCTCTACAGCTCAGTATAGAGAAAAAATACCCCCCACGACATGAAGCATGACTCATAAATGTGTGTGTGTGTGTGTGTGTGTGTGTGTGTGTGTTTGTGTGACACAACAGTTACACTGGGTCTGTCTGGAATGGAAGATCAGGTGTCGTGGAGAAAGAGCTGTGTAAAATTCATTAGCTGAGTGCTGAGGGGGATCTCGGAGGCCGGCTGGATGGAAGCAGCACTGCTGCCATGACCGCTACTGTCCGCCCTGATGTGATGGGAGTGGAGGAGGATGAGGACGCACTTCTCCAAGTGCAATAGACCACACAATATTTTTTTTAGAACAGACACAATCTCAGTCTTTTTTATGCACAACGCAAAAATGACTTTTTATTATTAACTCATGGTTTTTAATAGCCTGTAATCTATTTGTCTATTGACATTTTGTTAAAAATGGTCTATTATCAGTGAATTACATGCATTTTATGAGTTTATTGCCAGTGTTTATAAGCCTTGGCTACATTATTAAAGTATACATGTCATGGATATATCATTTTTAAATAAAAGATTTTGATGTACACTGTAAACACCATCAAAGCTCAAAATATTCACACATGGTAATTACGTTACAAATTAAGTAGCACATTTGGCATTCACTGTTTTTGTGATGTCACAAACCCAGAGTCTTTAACAATCTTCTTCCAGCCTATAGAAGTCTAGCCTCGCCAATTCATGTCAAAGTTATCAGGAATGCTTTAGCCTGGACTCCTTTTTAATGAAACATGATACAGGGCAGCCAATTGGAAGAAATTTCATTTACATATATCAGTCTTAAAGGCATAGTAACAGACCACCATATGTAATTCTAAGGGATAGAGAGAGGTTGGAAATAGCATAGTACTGGCACAGTTTTTCATATCATTTGTTTTTATATCAACTATTAACTGCATGTTTGTTAATGTTTCTAAAACTTGAACTGAGTAAAAATGAAACTATTCAGTTTGACCAGCATACGTCACAGAAAACATAATCCTTGCGTGTACATAATTGCAGACCATTGGACCAGCATGACTGGTGAAGTGCTCTCACTCATCTCTCTAATACAAGGGGAGTGAGGTCATCCACATCCTCCTGCTGCGGAAGAGGAGTGCGTCTCCCAAATCTGAAACTGTGCACACACTCAGACACACAAACACACACTCATATCCCTCCCTTTTTCTCTCCACGGGCTTGTTTTTGAGTTGAGGAGGCAGCACGGTGAATGACCTCGTTACCTCATCTCCATATTAAAGTGCAGCCGGTGTCATTGTGCAGTGCCGGGAAAAAAAAAAATCAAGAGATTTAATCACTGGAATGGCTCGAAAGACGGACAGACATGGAGACGAGAGACAGAGAGAGAGAGAGAGACAGACAGACAGACAGACAGACATGCAGGGAGATCATACTGAAATATGCATCCTGAATCAGATGATATAATGTATCGTACATAAAATTGACATTTCTGCAGTTTCCCCCTCTTTCTGCAAATCACTTTTCAAAGAATGGGTCAAGCAGAGAGATAAAGGAAAATAGGGACAAAAGCCCCAAACATCACGTTTTACACTCGAGAGGCAATCAGACGCCGCAATCCGGGGTGATAACATCTCCAGTGGACTGAGAAACTGAGGGGGGAGAGAATGCAATAAAGAGAGAAGGGAAGACTGAGTGCCATGGAGGGGTGGGGGGAGGGGTGGGGGGTGGTGCGGGGTGGTGGGAGGGGGAAGGGGGGATGTACACAGTAACGCACTGGTTACACAAACACCATATCCAGTGCAGCACTGGAGCTCTGCAAGATGTGTTGCACAATCTAATAGCCCACCACCCCTCACCCCATCTGATCTGAGAAAATTCCAATAACTCAATTGTGTGTATATATACACACACACACACACACATATATATATATATATAGATATATATATACCTTCTTGCTACAGAAGGAGAAGCAGTAATTGGTTAAAAAAATAGTATAAATATTTATATATTTATATATATACTATTCAGTTTGACCATCATACATCACAGAAAACTAATTGGTAAAAAACAAAATGTGTTTGCTTGTGCTGTGTTTGGTTTGTCGTCTTCTTATTTTACGCACATAAGGAGTTAAAAGGGATGGCAAAGCTCTTATCCCAGCAACATTGCTGCCTGGACCAGTGGTGGTAGGAGGAAGAACAGACAGTGTGTGTGTGTTTGTGTGGTGTGGGGGTGTTCAGTCTTCAGTCTTGGCTGTGGAAATCAGCGATGGGGAAAATGGGGGGAGGTGAGGGCCCTAATGGCCGAGAGAGACGCAGCTGGCTAAAGACACTGAAGGACAGAGCAAAATGACAGAGAGCACAAGAGAGACAGCGCGCGACAGAGAGAGAGAGAGAGAGAGAGAGAGAGGTGAAACGATGTAATCTTCATGTTCCATGTGCTTTTGAGTACATGCCATCGTTCTCGGCTCCAAAAACCAGTTCATGCTGGCAGCCCTGTTTGTGTCAATGGAAGACCTCTGCAGAGGAGAAAGCCGCCACATTACGCCTCTTAAATGACATAATTAAAGCGAAAGTCAGAGTATAACGAAGCGTGAAATCCTCAAATCCTAATGAGAGCACTGAGATTGAGCTGTCTCTCTCTCTCACACACACACACACACACACGCAAAAAACACCACGCGCCAACACGTACACCCCAATAATAGCAAGAGATTATCTTCGCATGTATTAACCAGAAAAAACCCAATGAACCCCCATATATGAATGGCAGCCTATTATCCATATACACCAGTCATAGACTAGCAAGGGTCTGCAGTCTCTGAACGGCATAAAGCGTCCTCAGCCGCAACTGCAATGCCCTCATAAATTCCTAATGATTCGAAGCCAGCAGTTGACATCTTTGCATTAGAATAACTACTATTTGCATGATTTGGGCGTAAAAACAACGCTAAGTGATGAACCGCAGTTGTCTAATGCCCTGCTGCTCAACACGGAGTCAGTCGAGTCCCCTTTTCGCACTCTGCAGCAAAAGAGCAGGCTGATAAATCATTGTTTTTCATTGATGTTCCCTAACAGATGCTGCTCCGCTCATAAACAAACCATATCCTCACAATTTCAACGAGGGGCAAGCTGCCGGCGTATCCCAACCCTTCCGCCTTGTTTTTTTCCACCTGTTCATATCAGGAATCTACACAAGGCATCAAGACAGTCCTCATTTATTAAATGAATAGACTTTTTAGTTGGGCGAATGATGGACAGTAGGCTTGTATGAGGCAAACTCTTCAATGATGGAGCGATAAAATGAAATGTTCCTAAATAATTATAGGATTCTGGGACAAACTTGGTGTCGGATCTTTACATTCGGTGAAGGTTCTTTCAATGTTCTCTCAGATTACAGCCATTAATGGTTCTTTCGGGAACTAACAGTTGTTCTTCTATGACAGCATTATTTTGAAGTGTGGAGGCCTTGGATAAGGCTGAACTAACACACACCTGATTTCAGCTGGAGCTCGCAGATCTCTCAAAGCTCTTTGCCAAATTTTGCTGATGTTCCAAAATGTCCTTCCAACTGTGTCTCATGCTGCATATCGTGTTCCTCTGATAAAGCAGCATATGGACGCCGCAGAAGAAACTGATGAAACTTTACAACTGAGACATCCTCAAGGAGACAAAGGTCCAAGGCAATTCTATTTCTGGGCATTTAAAACAGAAGGTGGCTTTATTTTTTAGGTTCCAAAGCCACTGTGAAATTAAAAACTGACAACACCACCAAAGTCAAACTCATGTCGCTTATAAAGCAGCTTCACAACAGTTCCTGCCCTTGGCCTGCCTTAGAAAACCCATTAAATCCTACAAAAACAAGATAAAGCAAGTTTGACTGATTGTGAACATTCAGAATCAGTCGCACTTCAGAAAGTACAATAAATGTATCATTTAGCTTCCAAATCAGACAAGTAACTTCGTGGCAGACTGATCAGTTTATCGGCCCATTTCATCCCATTTTCATGTCTGAAGCACTATGATAAGGTATTCCGTCATCTAAATGGACTGATTATGTATATCATTAAAAACAGAACTGTAGGACCGGTGAAGGATCGTTTAAATTTTGGCGTTTGTAATTTTGAACAGTTTCAGGTTTCAGGTTCAGGAGCATGCCTGAGCTCATGGCACTGATTTGATGCACCGCAAGGAAATCACTAGTGAACCTTAACATTGTGCAAAAATTCATTAACAAATAGACCAACAGAAGTAGCCCAGGCTAGTTCAGTTACTTTTTATTTTAAATGAACACTTGTTTTTATACTGAGAAGTGAGCATTTTTGAGACACAAGGCTTTGTTCCTACAGCAGCGATGTGCAAGATGATTGATGGCATGCTAATGTTGTGTTCTGCCGTATTTATAATGTGTCCTGCTGCTAAGAATGGCTTTGAATGACGCGCGCTAATGATGATGCGGCTCATTTTGGCCTATGCCTTCCCAGTGACCTTTGGCCGTAAGGCTACATAAACAGTTGAATGGTACAGGGGCAATGCAGCTTCGGATAGCGTTCTGAAGAAGAGAAAGATTGAACGTGTGTGTCTGAGGCAGAGAAAGAGAGAGAGAGAGAGAGAGAGAGAGGACTGAGGTGAGTGTTAAAGTGAAAGAGAGAGAGACAGAAGGTGCAAGGAGAGAAATTGCATGTGTGAGAAAGAGACTGGGGTCAAAGTCAGAGTGAATGAGAAATGTGAGCGAGAGAGGATATGAAAGAGAGAGAGAGAGAGGGATTGAGCAGCAAGCGAAAACATATAAACGCTCATGCTTAGCACTAAAATAGAGGAAAAGGGAGAGAAGTTTGAAGACGCAGACAGAGGGGAAAAAATAAGAAGGAGCAACAGAGAAGTAGCTAAAGGCTCACCAGAGAGGGTGAAAAAAGGCGCTTCATGTTAACATAGACAGATTTTTGGAGGGAGAGAAAGAGAGAGAGAAAGAGAGAGAGAGAGAGACACCAAGAGAGAGACCAAGAGAGAAAAAAAGCAAGAAACAGCAAGGCTGAGAGATAAAAAGAGAGAGAGACATAAAGCAAGTAGAGAGAAAACAAGAGAGGAGAGAGCCACAGAAGAAGAGATAGACATAAAGAGAATGGAGGAGGAGAGGAGAAAGAGAGACGGGGCAAGCAGAGGGAGAACAAGAGAGCCGAGACAGAGAAAGAGTGAGAGAAAAAAAGAACGATATATACACAGAGAATACATGAGAGTGAGAGAAAAAGACAGAGAACGAGACGGAGAGAGAGAGATGGGGAGAGGGAGAAAGAAAAAGAGAGAGGCTGAGTGAGAGCGACAAGCTGTCTGTGGATGTGCGAGTTGTTGGGTGTGGGGGTGGGGTGGGGGGGTTGTAGGGGTTAGAGGGTTTTTCTCCGCAGTACATCGAGTGGATTCTGTTTCTGTAGCTCACTAACTAACAGAGTAACTACCTCCCTATTCCATCACTCCCCCAACACACACACATAGTTGGGCAGGCTGACAGATTCACTTCTCTCTTTCTCTCTCTCTCTCTCTCTCTCTCTCTCTCTCTCTCTCTCTCTTTCTCTTTCTCTCTGAAGCACTAAACTGCTGAGAGGTTGCAGTAGATCCCATTCTGATCCCACTCTGTATGAAGATGGAAAATAACACAGAACACAGAGATACAAAACATGCATAAATGCCAATGGTGCTACACAAACATAGATTCCATTGAAACGTTGATTACAATATAAGTATAATATGCTTAACCCAACAAACATTTAGTGATCATTCATTCTCAGGTTCCATGACATTTGTATATGCATATTACGAATAAGCAATTATATCACTTATTATATATACAATTATATGACAAGTCCTTTCTTGCAGACCTTGATGAAAATTTGCATTAATTAGTCGCCCTATGAAGATACTTTATAGA
This sequence comes from Bryconaethiops microstoma, assembly GCA_037577275.1. Classification (NCBI taxonomy): domain Eukaryota; kingdom Metazoa; phylum Chordata; class Actinopteri; order Characiformes; family Alestidae; genus Bryconaethiops; species Bryconaethiops microstoma. Next base: position 10,403,077 of record JBBJLS010000028.1, on the reverse strand, counting down.
TCAATGCAATTATTCCATTATTAGTTACCAAAGCTGATTACATCCACTCACTAGTCCAATGCACAGAATGACATAAAGGTATTCCTACTGAGCTAAAAAAGTTAAAACATACAGATGTGTTACAGAAATGTTACATTAAAATAAAGTTCTAGATTTTAAGGCTGCAAATACAAAAATGTTTGCATGCAAACTGAACCTGGTATCATCATAAAACATGTTGCCATAGGTTGGGAAGATTTAACTGTGAAGGTGAAGGGGCTTTCTAAAATTCATAGGGACAACACAGTTAAACAAAAGAAAATATCTTAGACATTCCTGTCAGTACAACTAGTCTGATAATATACAAGTGGAACGTTTAGCGAATCGTCCCTGTACAGGTGCACAATGCAAGATTCCTCTCAGACTAACGGCAAGGAAGGTAAGAGAGAAGCCAGCAGTTAAAAGAGTTCTGGGATACCTGAAAGATGTGAAACACTTCACTCTGTTGAACATCATAATATGGAGCTGCTTCTCTGCAAAAGGTACTGGCACATCATCGAGTGCTGGGACATTAAAGAATTCAGAGTGTCTTGAAACTGAGTATGGAGATAAAGACCTCATGAATTCCACTGAAAGTGTAGGGAGAATTTTGTGAGTACACCAAAGGATCACTCTTAACCTTGGGAAAATGAAGACAGTTTGCCAAGAGGAATGGTCCAAATGCATAAATTACTTCTTGCCATAGAAATCTCAAAGCAGCAATTGGTTTGCCTCAAACTACCTTTTCCAACATGTTCCCTAAACGTATCGTTGTTTATACTTAAGAATACAAAGTGATCACTGTTCAGAGAGAGAGAGAGAGAGAGAGAGAGAGAGAGAGAGAGAGAGAGAGAGAGAGAGAGAGAGAGAGAAAGGGAGAGAGA
>JBBJLS010000028.1:10352002-10372805 GCA_037577275.1 Bryconaethiops microstoma | reverse complement strand
TGGGAAACAACCTAGCGCCACGAGAGTTTATAGGGACCCTCACGAGGCCGGTCGCGAAGCTCTCCTGTGCAGAGAACTGGCGAGACGGCCCCTGAGCACACTTTTAATTATTTATTAAAAAGTTCCTGTGTTTTTTTTCTCCCCCTGTAGTATCGAAAATAGTATCGAACACCATCTTTAGTATCGGTATATACCGTGACAAGCCTAGTAGCAACTTATCAAAATATATAATTTACTGCTTTTTACAATGGGAGACAATTAATATTGAGCAGAATTAAGCTCAAGTTATCTTGGTTCGGCCCTCCAACACAGTTCAGATTTTTCATGTGGCCCCCTATAGAAATTTCTTGCCCAGCCCTGTTCTATGGCAATTAATGCTGTTTCTTAGAACCATATGTCAAGCCAAGAACCATTTAGGAGCGCATTCTATTAAGTGCGTCTGCCTGCATCAGCAGTCCTGCTCTGATGCACTTATGTTTTCTCTTTAAGGTCACAGTGACATTGCTGTCTCTCCTGGTAGTCGGCTGAAAGACGCACTCCATTCTGAGCAGAGGATAAAGCAGCGGAGTTTGTTTGAGTGATGGAGCGCTTTAGGGATTAGCGCATTAGGGAATGATTTTCCATCAGACTCCTCATGGCTCTGAATATATGGTGTAAGCTTCTGTTTAGCTTTGCTGAACCTCATGGTCAGAGACCACGCTCGCTTTGAAACAGCAGGGGTCAGGGGTTAGGGACCACCCATTACATTTCTGTTAACTGCCTGCTGCCCTAAAAGAAATGCTTTGGTGAAATATCTCATTTTTTTTTCTTTCAAATCAGCCGGGACCTGCTTGCTTTTTAAACGAAAGACCATGAACTGTCATTGTGTAAAGTGCATGCCTAAATCCAGGACTTCATTTATGCTGGAACAAGCCTGATCCAAACACTTAATTTACATAATTAATAAAAGACCAATCACGATTGTCAGAAAGTGGACGTAGAAAATAACAAAATGTGAAAACATTGCCTATAAAGCAGCATGCTGTATCATCTAATGCCATGGCATGCATGCATGTCAGAAGTAAAAACAACAAACATGCTGTTAATCACTTAGGAATGCTGTAAATGTTCATCCCTCAAAAGAGCAACGATGCTGAGCTTAATAAAGCGCTTATATCAACATTATAGGCAAGCCCTACACTGAGCCACATTTCTGATGCACCTTTTTAGTGCACACATTTTCCAGGACTTTAGTCACTCAGTATTACGAGGCCTCATCATTTACAAATCAAGCCCTGCTTCAATCCGCACACACTTGTCACAAACTGCACTGAGCAATAGGCTAGAATATTAAAGTTTGCTTCCAACTTTGTGGACACAGTTTGAGGAAGAACCTTTTCTATTACAGCTTGAGTTTAGAGTGGAAGAACTTGACTGGCCCGCACAGAGTACTGATCTCAACCCCATCCAACACCTTTGGGAGGAACTAGAACAGAGATTGCGAGTCAGGCCTTCTCGTCCAACATCAGTGTCTGACCTCATAAATTCTCTACAGAATGAATGGGCACAAATTCCCACAGAAACAGTCTAAAATCTTAAGGAAAGTCTTCCAAGGAGAGCGGAAGCTGTCATAACTGCAAAGGGGAGACCAACTCCGTCTTAAAGTCTATGTACTTGAATGCAGTGTCATTAAAGTCCCTGATGGTGTAATACGTCTGTCCATATAAGCACACTAGCGGATCAGTACCGTTTTGCGTGAGGAAAAATGATGTAATTGGAATAAAGTACTTAAAGAGCAACCACAGCATGGTAAGAAAGGGCAGGGTTTGTTCTGGTCTCTGCTGCTGTACTGCACACAAACGGTGTTCAACAGCTTCACTTCTTTTATTGCACACCTTTATCATTTTGCAAACAAGTCGTCACAGTAACAATGCATAAGAGAGAGAGAGAGAAAAAAAACAGAAGCATTTTGGCTGTTAAGAACAGCCTCTTGGGTTCTACGTACAGTATTTATAGATATGTACACATACACAATGCAAGAGCAGGGAGATATTCTGGGCCAGATTTGGCCTCCGAAAGCCCACCGTGATCATGCCTTCTCCCTGCTTAGAACCCCCGCAAAACCCCCAAACCCACTGGCTTCTGAATCCGTGTCCAGAACTAGGGGGTTTGGAAGTCCATTTTGTGACAAATCCCAAAACATTCAAGTATCTCTAGCATTGCACAGGCACTGAGTTTACACAGAAACACACACATACACACGCCTCAACGCTTCCCTTCCAATTGTCATACTTCCCAATGGTAATCAGGAACAGGGACTTCAGGAGGAAGAGTCCAAAAACAACATAAAAGAAAAAGTAACCAAAAGAAGGAAACAATTTTGCAGAAATGTATCACCCTTAAGACATTAATAAATAATAAAGAGAAGCTTTCAAACACAACACAATTGCACTGAGTGTCTTGCAATAGCTCTATTTTGAAAATAAAGAAAAAAGTTCCTCTTGCTCTTTAAACTACAACAAAAAAAAAGTTGCCATGTGTCAGTAAAGAGTCTCGTTTGAAGCTGAACGGACAGTCAGCTGCCCCTGTGGAGATGGTAAAGGCACTCTCTTGCCTTTTTTGGCCATAGTTTAGGAGAAAGACCCCCACTGAGAACTGAGAACAAAAATCCATCTGTAAAATCTGACAATTTCACACTTTAAGCATGTAAAATCTGCAGAGTAACGAATGCAGCTTTGACTGACTGCGATGACTTTAACTTAAGACTGAAGTATTAAAAAAATCAATTAACAACTGTGGCGAACAGGCCTTTTGTTTTATTGTACAAAATACACAAAGATTTTTTATGTACACTGGGGCAGAATGGATCGTTTCTGCTTGATAATTTCTAAGTGGCAGAATGAGACAAAATAGAAGACAGGTGAGTGTGGATGAGAAAATGGATGCCTTCTTGTGAAATGGCCTGCGATGTAATAACAGGGGTCAGAGGTTTGTTTCAAACCATGTACCGTCTTTGATTGGTTCTCTGCGACTGCACCATGGGCCGCGAGAGAGCAGACACCGAGAGATGATGAGATAGCCTGTGTGCGGTGACAAAAAGGACACAGAATTACCAAGTGGTGCATCTGAGGAAGCGAGGAAGCTGCCCATGCTGGGGAAACAGGTGCGTTCAGCATGGGGTCGGAGAAAGCAGGCGGAACAAAAAACACCAATCAGTGTCATTCTCTGTTCCTCCAGCAAGTCCCTACCAAGTTCCAACCCCTTTGAATAACCCCAAATGAGGCACACACTCCACTGCTGAATATACCAAAATGAAAGATGAGCTCACAAACAAGAAAAAAAAAACCCTCTCGACGTCGGATTGCACAATATCCAATTTGACGAAGTCTCCGTGAAAGGTGTCGAAAGCGACCGGAGGCCAGGAAACCCAAATCAGGTCAGACTCGAAGAGGAGAGGAGTTGGGTAAGAGTCGTCGCAGGAGAAGCACCGCACTGCAGTACTCCTCTTAAAGCTTCAATACGCCCTTATGTAAAAGATCTCACAAAGAGCGCCGCAACAGTTGGCTACATACAATATGAACAGCAGCCATAGATATAAGTCTTATATGAACAGGACTACATAAACGGTATTCGATTCTTTTATCCCCGCAAACTCCCCCCACCTAATGATTCTCTTTCCCCGTTTCTTTAGTAAAAATCTACTGTACATCACGTAGACTTTTGCACACCTGCTGTACACTCAGGTTTCTTAATATAGTGAAATGACTCTCAAAGATAAATATGCAAAAGTAATAAATTATTTCTGATAGACCGTTGAATAAAAAGCAGGATGTAACAAAACAGCATGTACTGCAGCTTCCATCACAGATTAAAAAAAAAACAACAACCTCAAGCCTTGGCCTTTGAAGGCAAAAAAAAGAAAAAGAAAACAAAAAACAAATATTAAACAGTCCCAGGTATCATTGGTACCATCAAAAGAACCGACAATGGACCTCTTTTCTGTAATGCTGAAGGTCTAAAAGCCTCTCTAAAGAAAAGAACTCCCATGTCTGGTATCTGTGGACATACAACACATGGACACGTACGCAGGGCTGTTCAGTTTGGAGGCGTTTGCAGCAAGTCTCGGAATTCACTGAATTCAAAGCTGTGGCTCGGGTGCAAGCCTGTGGCTCGTAGCAGGCGTGTCCTGACAAGCCCCGAGGCTGGTGGGCTTTAGGTCCGGGGACCCCTACTACCTGGCTCTGGGGGCCTGATGGAGGGGAGCAGCGGCAGGCTGGGGCTCCAGGTCGTCCTCCACCACGGCGGAGTAGCCCTCCTTCTCCACGCACTCGGCTAGAACATTAAGGGCCAGGCGCAGGCGGCGGTCAAGAGCCTGCAGGTGTGGCTTGATGAGGATGGGGGCCAGGCGGTCCCGCAGGAGAGATTCCTCCATGAGAGAGCTCAGCTGGTACTCCTCTTTAGCCAGCAGCTGCAGCCGAAGGTAGGTAGATCTCCTCACCCTGATTTAGTGAAGAGGGACAGGGAGGTGGGAAGAAAGTGTGTGAGGGAACAGGAGAGAGACAAAAATAATTAGAGTGAAAAGTGAGGCAAGAAAAGGAAACGGTGTGAAATGAGAGCATACCCCATCATAATAAAAGAGTACGGCCAAACCTCCATACACTTTTCTCCACTGATGTCCACAGGCAAAATTCAGGCTTCAAGATAGCAAAAACTATCTATGCTAGTGTAAGAATACACTTTTGTTTATATGTTTTGGTGATGGCTACAATTCTCAAACGTATTTAGTCTAAGGCCTTTATGTCTAGTAGGTGTCACAGTGTCCATATATACATATAAAACGAGCTAATTTGAAATACACTGTCTTTGTGATAGCACAAACAGCATATTTGTCCATTCAACCAACATCAGTATAGCCCTGCACATTCACAATGAAGTTATAAAAAGTGTTTCATTCTGGACTACTTTTGGAATGAGGCGTCATACAAGACAGCCAGTTAGAACAGAGCTCATTTACATAAATCAGTATTAGAGACGGTATGTAAAACAAGCTGTTTAATTCTAAGGGGGTTAAAAGAGATTGGAAATAATTTTTTTAAAGTAATTTAAAATAAATGATGACTATTTTTGTACGTAAACAGCAACAGTAGGACATTTAACTACAACAAAAAAACACAATACACATGTATTATATTGTTCTAATATGGGAACTGGGCAGTTTTAATGCAAGTGACAATTTAGGCAAGCAGTTTACAAATCTTGAATTTGAGTGGGAATATGTTTCCATTAACTTGTTAGCTAAATAACAAAACGGAATAAGCCAATTCAGACACCAAAAATGTCTTGACTTGACTGACAGAATTTGAGGAAAATTTATTTATAAAATCTTTATGAAATCTCACCTGCAGCACTGACTCAAAGGCACCAAGATCGACATTTCGTCATGAGAGTGTTTTCCAAACCTGTGGGGAGTGAAAAATTAAGAATTAGAAACAGAGTTTAGTGAGACCTACGCCCAAAGAATTAGAGATTTGCTAGTTCAAATCTGATGCCAGGCACTAGGGGATACAGATCCAACACCCTTGAGTATTACCTTTATGTTTTCGAGCAAAGCTCTGAACCCCCAGTTTCTGCTGTAGTGTGGCCTACTTTCTATGCAGACCCAACAACCTTGAAAAGCAGCAGTAACTGCTCAGTTGATGAATTAATCAAATTCTGCCCTGGAGACACGCTTGAGTTTTTTGGTCCATAATTTGGCTTATTTTAGAGCTGATAAATAATTTGTGTAAAAGCTTTTGCACTTGTACAGAACAACAGCGCTTTCGTCTACACCATGGATCACCACATGCTGACTTTCACACCCAGCCTTCAGCAGTACATACATTATCAGCTGAGATGTTACCTTCGCTGACAACGTACATATTCACTTCGCTTGAAGGATCCCCCGGTTTCAATGGTTTCAGATTAGGTTGGCTAGTGGAAAAGTGTAAAGTGGAGGTACAAGCTTGCTCCGTCTGGGTTCACTTCACTGCATGGCTAGTTGAAAGGATGCTGAACATGACTCACCCTCTGCCATTGTCCAGATGGATGATGAATGTCTCATTGCCAAACTTCTCAAAGGTCTCATAATGGTGACGGTCCATGTTGCCTGTCCAAATGGAATAGAGGGATGGAGAAAGAGAAAGAAAAAACAGACATATAGAACATTACAGTCTTTTTACGTTTGTTTTTTAAAGTGTAAAGTGTCCATTTTGTTAAATGCAAATGTACCACAGTGTAAAATTCTTTCTCTGCATTAAACCCATTATCAACAGGCAGCCAGGAACAGAGCCTCCGGGGAGCAGAGGTGCCACTAGCAGTCCTGGGATTCAAACCCACAACCTTCTGATCACAGGGACAACTCCCTAACCACTAGGCCACCAGCTGCCTACTTTTAAAGTTCCATTAACCCTTAGAAGTTGCAGCTACTGCCAGCGCAAACCAAAGCAAGTTGTGATTTTAGATAATTTCTCACTCGTAGCTCACGCAAACAAGCAGGAAAATACATTTAAGCTCATAATTCAATGGATACTACATCTATATTATATTGCCCATATGGTTAAAAAGAAAGCAAACACAACACCTGCTTAAGTAGCTAAATAAAATGTTATTTTGGATCATGTTTTTAAACAGGAATGAAACTCACCCATGAGGAAGTCAAAAATGGTCATATCCATGATGTCCAGAAGCCGTGTGCCGTGGTCATAGGGTGGAGTCTGCTTGACTTCATCACAGTAATCTGGATCCACTTCCCACCTGAGCAAGGACAAGCACAGGTGACGTCTACCTCTACACTAAACACTACTCTTGCTCTTTTAAGCTATGGTTGGTCCTAACAACAGACTACCATGAATGTGGATGATAGTCTACGCAGCAGCTTATGAGGTGCCAATGGAATTAAGGGCACAATATCATATTCATAAAATCATAGCTATTAGAGTGCTATGCACAGAGGAAAAAATAGTGTTTTGAATTTACTTCTGTAGGAGAAATCAGTATATTCAGTTTGTGATTCCTACATTTGAATGAATCTTTCTTCAAATACCATATTAATGTGATTCTACTGACTGATGATTAAGGTTGTAAGACAAGGCCGGAGCCATTTAGGACACTGTGACATGATTGAATCAAGGTTGTTATTTTGTGCAAACTCTATGTTTTTGAACTAAAGGTTTTAAGACAAGGTGTTTTGTTCAGACTAGAAAGCGCTTGTTCAGGGCCGTTGTCATGGAGTCTTACTATGAAAAGCCATAACATAAGTTCCGGCTGGAGCTTCTTCAGAGGGGTTAGAAGAGGCTAGAGAGTTTTGACGCAAGGGAGGCGCCATGGTTTCTGCCCTGAAGATAAGGTGGATGGTCTTTTGAAGGTAAAAGAGTCCTCAGCTAAGTTTTCCAGAGAATCCTTCAGACTGGGACTGCCCCGGAATGAACGGTCTCTCCTTCTGCAGAAGAAAATAGTCTTTGTTCTGAGCGAAGAATGTCAGTTCGCTGATTTTCCACCACACTTCATTTACAGTTGTGGATGTTATATTACACACTATTATTAACAGCTCCAGCTGATTATTAAGACAGCTCCGACTCATTCAAAACGCTGCTGCCAGAGTTCTAACCACAACCAAGAAAAAAGAGCACATTATTAGGTCCTTGCACTGATCCCAGTTCAGTACAGAATTGATTTCAAAGCATTAATCATTGTGTACAAGTCACTCAATACATCTCTGCTATGTTTGAAGTATATATTCCTGGTAGGTCTCTTAGATCTGCAGGAACTTTTCAGCTATTGGTGAAAAGAGCTGAAACTATACATGGTGAAATGATGTTTGGTCACTATGCAGCTCGCTGCTGCAACAAACTCACCATCAGTATCAGATCTGCTGCCACTCTAGCTTTAAAAAGCTGCTAAAACCGCACTATTCTCCACTGCCTTCTTTTAAATATTCGCAATTCTAATACAGTTTCAATTTTCTTCCATGTATTATTTTATTTATTTTTATTTCTTCCATTATTTTATTCATTTTTTTGTATTTTGTAGTCTATTTCTGTAAATCACATTGAGTGACCTTTTGTGTATGATACTGTGTTATATAAATAGACTTCACCTTGAACAGAGAGTAAATAAAAGGCAATAATTGCGATGATGTACTTAATTCATGTGGACCCGACATACACAATTGAACAAAGTAAATTCAAAACACTTTTTTTTTTTTTTTTTTTTGCTTTGGATGCAGGATGCAGAGGAAGTATACAGAGCCTTTCTCATGAATACAGAGGAGAATGCATTTTGTATAAAGAGAAAGAATGATGAGTTCCCTCTCTTCTCTCTCACAAGCGAATCAGTAAAGGCAGCAAAACTGTGAGATATGTTCTTTTCAAACACCCAGTCAGCAGTTTTGCATCGTGTTTGATGTGATCGGCCTCGGACCGTCCGGTTAAAACTGGCGTCTCTGGGAGAACGGACCATTGTCTCAGCCTAGACGGCTGCCTTCCTGGAGCTGCGCTACACTCCATTTTTGCTGATAAAGGCAGTCTGGGAGTTTAATGAAGATGTGAGGTGGTGTGTGGTGACCTGTGATGGAGCACGGAAGAGATAAAAGAAGAGAACCGAAGACAAAGAAAAGAGGAAGTAAAAAAAGAAGGAGAAAGAGAAAATGAAGCAGAAAATAGAGTAGTAATAAAAAAATTGTAAGGAAAAAAGATGAAAAAGGAAAGATACCAAAAAGAAGTGTGCTGAAAACAAAAACGAAAAAGAGCAAAAGAAGGAAGAACAGAAAGAAAATTTTAAAACCTTACTCGGCTTTCTTGCGCTTGTGGTAGGAGCGCCTCCACGGGTTCCTCCAGGTTTTGCGCTTGGCCAGGGCGAGGTCAGGCAGGAAAGCGGCCAGTGAGCCCTCGATCTGGTCAGGCTTTCCACACAGGGCGTGCTCAGTGGAGCAGTAGTACGAACACTCTCCGTAAAAGCAAATGTTGTTGGCTGTGAAAGGAATAAGAGAGCAGGTTTAAGCTTTAAGAGGTTTAAGCTTTAAAAGGTGTAGAAAGGAGGTGACTGAGAGGAGGACAGCAGGCTGGAATGGCCAGGCAAATAACCAGAGACAGCGAGTGTGATAGAGAGAAAGTGAGAGAGAGAGAGAGAGAGAGAGAGAGAGAGAATCACTGTAATCTGATGGCAGAGAGAATGCTTTTACAGGTGGTTTGAGGTCACTGAGTTTGGTCATATAACCCTGTTGAATGGACTAAGATCACTGAAGGTTGGGTCACAGTTAAACTCTTGGCAGCTATGTGAGTCCCAGTTATTACCATAATCTCTTTGACTGCAGACACATCTGATAGCAGTCATACTGCCCAGTTTGAGGCCTTTTCTCAGGAAATGCGCAAGTGCTCATAGCTGTCGGGTAAAAAATGCTGTACAGAGACTTCTGACCTTTAGCAGATTGGCCTGTTTGTGATGGGCTGATGTCAGTGAACTCCGCTGCCTTGTATGGGTTTCGCTGAAGAGGCTTTAGTTTATGATTAATTACAGTGACAAAGGTTTTCTGACATGACTCCTCTGGGGGGAAAGGGAGCCTTTTTGCTTTTTTCCCAGAAAAGTCCCTTGTAAAAAGTTGATGCAGTGCGCTAATGATAATTTGTGATAATTAGCCCCATTAATGAGAAAAAAAATGCTTGTGCATGCCTCTGTTTAAGAAGCGACATCCATTAGATGGCTGAAATTTGATTCTAAAACCACTTGGAGACTTGGTGCGCACTGATTGCCCATTGCTATTCAGATAAAGGTCATGAATAGCGCAGGCCACAGCAGATCTCCGGTACACCAGCCCCTGCTCTGGGGAGGGGCAAGGAGAAAAGGCTGGCTGGGGTAAGGGGATCGAGGCATGGGAAGAAAGGAAGGAAGGAAGGAAGGGGCATGCTGATACCTGGGGAGATGAAAAATGTCCGCCAGAGCTTTTTGTCACGGGTCACGTCCCGGATCTCCCGCGTCATGTTCACCAGCCTGCCGCCCACCGGGGGAACACGCCGGAAATCCAGAATCCTACAAATAGATAGATAGATATATAGATAGATAGATAGATAGATGGATGGATGGATGGATGGATAGATGGATAGATAGATGGATAGATAGATAGACAGATTAGATCTTTAATTAAATTTCTATTACCTTAATTAAAAAAGCAATTTGAGTGCTAATAGCAAAATACATTTTAATAAACTACATTTTTAAATCAAATGATATATTTTAACTGAGTAATTATGACAGCCCTATCATTGGTAATAACAAACCTCAGTAAAAGTTATTTTACAGTCATAACTCATTGAAACACCTTGAAAAATTAGACGTGAGGGATCCCACGTTTGTGTTTATAAGTATAAGAAGAAATATTTCATGGGTGAAAAGTTCACTCCTGATTTGCATTAAGAGAAAACATAGTTAGCGTCTTTGTTTTTGATCTGCTTGATGTCGAAACAAATGGAAAGAGCAGAAATTGTCGCTGAAAAATGTACACTGATCAGCCATAACACGAAAAGCACTGACAGGTGAAATGAATAACACTGATTACCTCGTTACAAAGGCACCTGTCATGTTTTAAGCCACAAGTGAACACTCGTGGTGTGTTAGAAGCAGAAAAGTGGGCAAGCGTAAGGACCCAAGCAGTTTTGTTTAAGGGCAAAATTGCGACAATACTTTTAGCAGGTACCACTTACCTAAACATTGTTGCAGACAGTACACCCTTTCCTGGCAACTCTATTCTGTAATGGCTGTGGTCTCTTTCAGCAGGATAATGCACCCTGCTACACTGCAAATATCGCTCTGGAACATGACAAAGACTTCAAGGTGTTGACTTGGCCTCCGAATTCCCCAGATCTCTGTTCTACTGAACATCTGTGGGATGTGCTGTGCAAACTAGTCTGATCCATGGAGGCCCCACCTTGTAACTTACAGGACTTAAAGGATCCGCTGCTAACATCTTGGTGCCAGATACCATCGCGCACCTTCAGAGGTCTTTGTCTTGACAGGTCAGAGCTGTTTTGGCAGCACAAAGGGACCCAACACAATATTAGGCAGGTGGTTTTCATGTTATGGCTGCTTGGTGTAAACTCAATGTAAATGTAATTCATGACAGAGCTCACTGTAACTATACAATTTTAAAAATATAACAAAACAAACTGAAAAATTCTTGTAGGGGTAAAATGCTCTGGGGTTAAAAATGCATGCTCGGTGTACTATGTAGGTATTGTTCCAGATGAGATACGAGACCATTTCTAAAAGAATAAACAAAGCCCTACTAAGCTGTCCCACAATGCTCAGTCCAACTTTCTCCCCAAATATGGTCTTTCACGTAACTATGAAAACTACTGGATACTGAAGTTTGTCTCACTGTTAATTAAACAACACAATCAGCATGCTAATTACATAGCGATTGGACATGTAATCTCTGTGTGAGCTTCATCAAGTAATAACCGCACAGATTTACAGAGCGCAGAAGATCTATGGAAATAAGGGGCAATTTCTCAAAGCGACTGCATAATGATTTAATGATTTTTTCCAGTCGCCGACAGCAGCTGTCACAGCCTCGTCTCGGCACGTGAGCCAATTCATAACATATCCACTTTATGACACCTCCCTGATTGCTACTTAATGGCCTTTTAAAGGCCTGCTTATTGGCCTTCAACGTGTGGCCGCACACAGCCCCCGAGGACGACTCCCGTCTTCCAGCGACGCAAACAAATTTACACAAGCTTCCCCTTCCCTCAAATGTGATCGACCAGCCAAGACATGTTTCACATGTGTCCAGAGTCTGTATTTTATACTGAAGCTACAAGGATAATGTGGCTAACAGATTCACATCTCAAACAGCCTTAACTGTGTGACAGGCTGTTTCCTACAAACTGGGACAAAGCTATGTCACATAGCTACAGATATCTGAAGTCTGAATTTTGTCAGTTTGTCCACTTTTATTGATTACTGTGTCATTCCGTGTCAGACACCACATAAAGAAGTCTATTTAAGAGGTCTACTTAAAATGCTCATATCAGGAAAACCAAATCTTCCATTTCTTTCTCTGTCCATATGGTCCACATATGCACATTAAGCTGCAAAACAACTGTTTTTATCATTTCACCTATTCGTAATGAAGTTATAAAGAGTGTTTCAGACTGGACTTCTTTGAGTAAGGCACAAAAAGTGCAGTCATTCGAAACAGAAGTTGTTGAAAAATGAATTTGGTCACTAAAACCATGCAAATGTCATAAATCGGCAACAAGGCAAAGTATAAAATGCAGTAAAACTGTAGGATATGTTCTCTTTAACCGTGTTGAGCAAACTTGTGACACCAAACATGCCTTGGCTGATTGACTGTATTTTGGGGTTTGGAAGAAAATAATGCAAAGTTGACTCTCACTTTAAAGTCTGGATTTCTGGCCCAGGCCCTGGGCCCCTGAGGGACAGAAACCCAAGCCTGCAAGATGAAGCCACTTGGGGGCTACAAAGCCACCAAGTCATGCTGGAGGCTGATGACAAAGAGCCCAGTGTGGAGATTTGGCTGTGCATGAACAGTCTGTCAGCCATACGGGGGTACTGGCGCAGGACTGTAACATACAGAATAAGGATGGAGGGATGGCAGAGAGAGAATAAAGTGGACTAAAGTTTGGGACGCTTTACTTTATTCCATTCTCATTAAAGGTCTACTGTCTTCTGTTCATCTTTTCAGCAAATTAGTTCTGTATAGGCATTAGTGATCATTCATGTTGTTGAGATATTAGCCCTCAAATCACTTTTCTCACTAATGTGCATTTGTACCCACATATTTCATGTATATGAAATTGCAAATAAATGCTTAGTTCATACTCAATACTAGATTCCTCGAGTACTAATATAGTAGATGGTGACAGGCCTGGCATGAACCTAACTGAACAGCCGCAAGTTACACGCCTGCATTTATAATCACCTGACCTCATTAAACACAATGACTAATACTAGTCTGCATGATAAAATCTGCTTCAACTCAATAATTTAAAATGTGATGTATTTTGTTACTCACGAAGCAAAACACCGGATCTCGAAAAACGGATGTGATATGATCTCAATTCGAGTTTATACCGTTTCTATAGGTGCATTCATCATGCAATTTTAACACAGTAAAAACGGTATTTTTAAATGGTGTGAAAAGTTAATATTTTGTTAACTGCTCTGTGCAGTCCAATGCAGATACAATCTACAGTATATGATAGATACATGCACTGGTTTGCAGGTGCAAAGTCTACAGGTGCTAGAATTGGCGAACAGAAAAAAACAAAAAAAAACACATGGTCAAAATAAAGTTGGTCTCAACAAGCTCAATCAACGCCTGTCCCACACAAAGGCCTTCTCTGTGAGCTTCATCGTTAAAGTCAGCAGGGAGCTTCACCCAACTTTGATTGCTCTCATATGCACCTTGTTATCCTCAGAGCTCACGTCACCGCGACGTGGATCGAATCAATCTCGCTAAGTGCTTTTCAGGCTGCCGGCCAGGGGGCTGGAGTGACGGGGCCTAAGCGGCGTGTGGAGAATCGGAGCCGTTGGGGCTAGGTTGTGTAACGGCGGTCCAAGTTGCTCTTTTGGGCCGGCTGAAGCCTTCTCCTGCCTAAAATCGATACTTGTGTGGGCACGGATGTGGCAGCTTTTGCCAAACCCACGCAAATGCCCGAAGACCAACTGGGCTGAGCGCTGGGCCGAATCCCAACAGTCTGTGTTTTACCACTTCAACTGAAAGAGCTAGAGCATGTCTGAAGGAATATTTAAGTAAAAACAAATCTATTTTGCACCATTTTTCCTTTATATAAATGTGGCCCGACAGACATTTTTCGTGTCTGTGGATATCTATAAAAGTTACCAAAAGTATGGAGAAAACTGCAGTCTTAACAACAGCTGCTACTACTGTTTTAACAATGCAAAGTGCTTTTGTTCATTTTTATAAAAGCAGCATTTCACAAGATGTCAGAAACCACATAAGAACATAAGCAGTCATCATATACATCTGTTACAACTTGCCATAGCTTAACATGATTTGAAGTTTGCACAGTGCTTGGTGTTGAGTACAAGCTCTCAGTAAATGATAAATACATCCAGTGCAAAACTAAAGAAGCTGACTTTAATCACAGAACATATCTTGGGTGACTGACTACAAATGGAAAATCAATACATTGGATTTTTTTTTTTTTTTTTTACAGAAGTGTTGCTTTAACCAGGATGAGTGTCCCTCATGTCCCTAGTTGTGTAATGGAATACGGGTAAGATTCTTGAAACAAAGCAGAAAGATTGTAAACACTGTAAACTGATGTTACAGCCGGGCTCCAGCTGCTGGCCATGTGTGTGTGGGTGTTAGGCAGGTATGAACAGAGTGAAAAGCAGACTGGGTGTTTGAAATACAACATGAACACACGTGCATACATCTCTGGCCGGACCTGAGTGTGCCTCTGCTATTCACACAGCAGGTGTTTCAGAGCGGGCAGGCCTACCTGTCAAGATGAAATGCTGCAATCTCCGCGTTGTGTCTCTCAAAGTCAGAGAAGTAGAAGAAGTCCGGGGGTGTCTCCTGCTCCCTGGTTTGTCTGGAGAACAGAGGAGAGAGAGAGAGAAAGAGAGAGAGAGAGAGAGAGAGAGAGACAGGGAGACAGAGAGATAGAGAGACAGAGACAGAGAGAGAGACAGAGAGAGGGAGAGAGAGAGAGACAGAGAGAGGGAGATAGAGAGAGACAGGGAGATAGAGAGAGAGAGAAAGAGAGAGAATATGGTTAAGATTAGCATGCTAGGCAAAGTGCCTCCAGCAGTATCAAAGGCATTGCTGGCACACGTTCACTATGACTGAAATCTCGACATTCCATCTCTCACTGCAGGAGGTCTGAAAGAGAGCAGCCACTGTGGAGAGAGTGGAGAGAGAGAGAGAGAGAAAGAGAGAGAGAGGGAGAGAACAGAAAGACAGACAATTGTCTCATGGTTTCAGAATACTATGAAATTACAGTTAGCAGAGATTTGATCTGCTCATGTCAGGCAGCTGGACTGAATGGCAATTTGGCAGCAAACTGTACAGGTCAACTCTCCTGGAGCCTGAGACAGACAGGCAGACAGACAGATGGATGGACAGGCAGGCAGTGTGGAACTCTGCCTAGTGAACCACATGTCTGATTCAATGGAGGCCTGGAATTTTGGCAAGAAAAAGAAAACCCAGGTGGACACTGATTTTATAGCACCATTCAGACAGATTTCCACAACACACTGCAGTAAGACAAAGACAGTAAGATATAAAGACAGAAATACATCTTCAGTGTCATTTCAAAACCTCCATTTCATTTTTTTCTGTATGAACAGCTGCAGAACAGACCAAGAGAAATTCCTTGAAATAAAGTACTATCACATTAGCGTACATGAAAAAAAATACATATTTTTTTATTCTCCTACAAAGTTTATGTACTGGTTGTGGCTTTAACAATACTGTAAACAGATCATGACTATGACGAACATTACATCTTATGAAATGGATAGGGTGAATCTCAAATGGCCCCTTAACAACAGAGTGCAATGTAAGTTATGAAATTCTGGCATCTACAGGAATATCATGCATTGCTACACATACTATAATCTGTTTGGGTTCTGAGCCGGTATTTGCATTTCTATGTAGTTCGCTTTCCCGCTTTCTTTCTCTGCATTGAACCCATTCACCTAGTGAAGCAGGGGGCTGCCGCCATCCTGTCGAGCAGTTTGTGGGGACGGTACCTTACTCAAGAGTACTTCAGGGATGACACTAGCAGTTCAGAGATTGAAACCCGTGACCTTCTGATCGTAGGGGCAACTCCCTAACCGCCAGGTCACCAGCTGCCCCAAAATGTAATCATATTTTGTAAAAGCATTTTAGGCACCCCACTTTGCTTAATGCCAAAGAACGTTCTTACCCAGGACTGAATCACGGTTACGCACTGCATCTCATATTGCTCTAACAGAATAAGGTGCATTTGATGCTGCTGCTGTTGAAGTACGCTAACAAGTGTTCACTGCAGGGTTACTCAGTTCCGGTCCTGGTGGGCCACGGTCAGGTGACTTCCCTTCTCAAACACAAAAACTTAGATTGGTAATAAACTCAAGCTCAATCAGAAGTGTTTGAGAGAAAACATCAAACAGTAAAGGACCACAATTAAACCCCCCTGGTCAGCTAATGTTAGTGAGGTTGCAGAATTGAGCGAAGGTAAAAAAGGTAGTAGGGTTTTCTGTGTTAGAGTGGTGATTCACATCAGTCACTTTGTCTCTGCAACATGTACCTTTCCCAGTGTTTCTCTTAACTAGATCTAAACTCAAGCTTATTTCTTGGAACGCTGCTGTGTGACAGACTGTTAATAACCAATCACAGCGAGCTTGTCCAGGGCCACTTCATCTGGCCTCACAGCGGAGGCACATGGGTAGATCTGAGTGTTACCCAGGTGTGCACTGCAGCCTCGCAGCGGGCCACCGCAAACATCATTACAGGCAGCACTTTCTGCTCACAAAGCATCTCTGACTGCATCTAAAACCTGCCACGCCGTTCAATTTAAGCGAGTGGCTTTCCTTTATCTGAATATTCCCCCTTTGCCACCTGCGATTTGACCTAAGTGCATCACATACCATCCCCCTCATCCGCTTCTCGCGACCTCATTTGTGACAAAACTCCAATAGGAAAAAGTTTTTCTGCCTTTTTTTTTTTGTGTTACCTCTCATCTTTTCATTCTGATGGGAAAAAAACACTCAGCTTTTCACTGCAAATCCCCATTATGATCCATTCAATTTCCCGGATCAAAAGGGAACTAATGGCTTTTTATTTGCGCAGAGGACTGAGATGTGGTGCTGATTCACAGAGGAATAATAGAACCGGACGCCTCCCCGGGGGAGGAGAGCCTGTCAGGCTTTTGACCTAGAATTCAATGCAGTGCTGGGGAGGTGGAGCGGGTAGCGCCTGCTTCCACACCTGCTCTACAGCAGCACTGTATGATTCAAACTGTCAAACTAAGACCACCAGGGAAGTGAGTGCTCAGCTTAGAGCGCTCCTAGAGGGGAAAAAAAAAACCTCTATTCTCTTATTCTAAATGCAAAGATACTAATCTCACATTACTATTGTCACTAAGTCACTTTGCAGTTAAATCTACATTCCTAATATTAAGGTGCTGAAAAGGGTTCTCTGGAGCGATGCCATATAAGAACTGAGTGGTTTTAATTGGAATAATTAAACTGAAAGGCTCTTCAGGGAGCCAGAAGCCGTTATTCTATGATTATCCTCCAAAGGACCTTTTGCGATATCTTTATTTTTACAAGTTAACAAACATAGGCAGTGATGTATAGTTATTTTATAGTTGGTCTAAAATCTATTTCCAATCAATAGGATTTCTTTTAAGGAAACATCTTCAAAAGGTTTGTTGATGCTGGCTAATAAATGGCATATTTCTTTTACACATTTTCTTCACTTACAATTTTCAGGTTGATGGAAGCATAATTATTAAGTAACACTGCTGCTTTTTGGTGTATTATGCTTCTTGTACTACAAAAAGTAATATAAAATTAACTAAATGGTGGTAAAAACTTCTTGATGAAGAAATTAATGTGGACACTTTTATCATCAACCTGCATCTGTGTTAATCAACCGCCATCTGTTGCGACAACAACTGGCTTCTTATGTCTTGCTGTAAATATGGGCATAATGGCCTGAGAAGAGTAGAGGACTGAGAAATTCACTCTGGAATTCCATTACACAATTCAGATATGTAGAGTAAGATGGGCTTCGTACGTAACAGTGCCCTAAGAAGCAAATAGCAATCCATGTCAATGTCATAGTCTAGTCAAGTCACTTTAGAGACAGTGTTGTCATTTGAATTTGTTCTGTTTCTTGTATTATGTCTGTATTGTTAACTTGTCCAGTCCTCTCATATGTATTCAGCTCTTCATATTTATTCATATCTTATATATCTTGTGACTGATATTACTGTATTTAGAACTGCTGAGATTCTCCATGCTTGAGTCTGTTGATATTGCCCTTCTTCTGTTGGAATTTGTATTGTAAAATAATTACCAAACATGAATGAAAATAATGGATGGCATTTCACTAAAAATGTCATTATAGTACAGATTTATGAGATGTAGAGGGTATCAGTTGAGCAACTCATATATACATGTATATACAGTGTGTGTGTGTGTATATATATATATATATATACATATATATATAAAGAATATTTGTACACCTATAATTAAATAGGCAGTTTTAAATGTTTATCCTCACTACTGCAGGTATTGTGGGATCAACAAGAAGGTCTATTTATAATAATTTGCTAGCTGCTTTGAAAGTTGATCACTTTTGAAATATGAGCCATATGGATATTCAATTAAGTTCCCTGTTGGTGTTGTGCAGCGTTCTCATTTTAAAATTGTCTATAGCTCCATTCATCATTCTGGACACACTGATATTTATTTATCCATGGCTTCTTGTTAATTCCATGAAGCCTTTGTTGCACAAGACTAGCATCTTAGCATCACATTACACATTTATCTGCAACCAAATTACTGTTATATTATTAATAGCATTGTTTCTAAAGAGTGATTTAACTGTAGATCGCGTTGCATGTGCTGGAAGAGAGAAAAACAACAATAAAGCAGAAAAGCTGCTGATTTTACATAGATGTCCATGTACTACAGCGGCATTGTGGCCTTTATGACAGGAGAGCAAAACAACTGGAGCAAACAATGTCGACAGATGCTCTCTTTCTCACCTTGGGCCAAAGAGTGCTATGCTCTCTCTCTCTCTCTCTCTTTCTCTTGCCACTGTGTTTCATATCTTGCTTGCTCTCACTACTATGTCCTGCTGGGCAGTGACTGGCAGGCCTGTTGCCACTGTCACCGTGACCCTGTCTGCAGTTTCCTGTCTGGTAGGAAGCCCTGGCCAGCTAAGGTCTTTCAGACAGCCAGTGATGTGATAGTCCAAGAAGGAAAGGGGAACAGGGGTGAATGAGGCATGGTTGTGCAGAAAAGAGTGAAGTAATTGCCTCCATATAAATCAAAATCAAGCGACAACAGAGAGACGCGGCGGACTTTTTATTGTCTATGGAAGTGAGCTCAGGGACGAACGTCACTCAAGATGGATGCTGAAGACCCGTATAATGAGGTGTATAAAGGAGGGGTCACCTGCCGGTTAAATGCTTGACTCCTGAGAACATTTTAAGGAGAGGACTTAAAAAACACGGCAGCTTGCTTCAGGTTCGGAAACACACAAAGGCCTTCTTTCAAGATCATCAAAGAGATGGAAAATGCTTTAAATAGATGCTTTGCCAAGGTAATGTGTCACCACTGGCCTACGTTCTTGTAGGATCAATGTAAAAGACACAACACAGGCCTGAGGTGTCACGCGCTAATTGACAGGAAGTCGGCACAGATTCTCCGCTGTCACCCAAACCTGCAGGTTTCCGTAGAGCAGGCAGCACCTAAGCTATAATCACATCAAGTGTTTACAAAATGCACTCTTTCAGACACAAGTGCTTGTAACGTGCCGCCACGCTGGCGCAGAAATGATTGACATGTTCTTTTACAATGTCTCTCTAATGGGGTTACTATAAGATTAGCCTGGTTTGCTAAGCTTTTCAAAAGTCTACCAATGAGATTCAGCCAGAGAGTAACACTAGCAGATCATCAGGCCTCTTTAGAGTCCCTTTTAAGAGCACATCAAATGGAGACCGAGACAGACAGAGAGAGAGAGAGAGAGAGAGAGAGAGAGAGAGAGAGAGAGGGGGAGAATTGTACTGAAACAAACCCAAACAAACCATCAACAGTACTGAAATTGATGCTTTACACAACATAAAAACACAGACAGAGTAGACAGAAGAGTGAAGGCGAAGTCATGGAAGTTGTGATCAAGCTGTGTTTAATTGTAATCTCACAACTGAGTCACATACCTCTAGAATTTCACAAACAATATTTAGCCTACTGTTCCACACCTTTTCATC
This sequence comes from Bryconaethiops microstoma, assembly GCA_037577275.1. Classification (NCBI taxonomy): domain Eukaryota; kingdom Metazoa; phylum Chordata; class Actinopteri; order Characiformes; family Alestidae; genus Bryconaethiops; species Bryconaethiops microstoma. The sequence goes on along the minus strand of JBBJLS010000028.1, from coordinate 10,352,808 downwards.
ATTTCAATGGCACTGCTGTGTTAACAGGCCTTTATCCAAAACTATCATCTAGTAAGCAGCTTGAAATGTGGAACCACCAGCTTGAGGCTGGATGCTCCGTACGGTATCTGTGGTCAGAAATGTGTGTCTTAATTCAGAGGTCTGGTCACCTGGGAGGACAGCTGTGATCGTTCTAGTGAAATGCTAATAACGAATGTGCAACATTTCTATACCAACCTGTAAATTACAACACCGCGGGAGTGGACGTCCGATCATGCCTAATCGGAGAGAAAACTTTCAGAAGAAACTACTCTGACCTAAGATTTGGTTACAATTTTTAATACATTTGCAAACAGGTTTTGTACACACTACAGGTGAATTTTCTTAATTCAGATGTGCACATTTCAGAAATGTTATTCATCCGGTCATCCATCTATCGATCCATCCATTCATCCATCCATTATCTGAGGAGTTTATCCTTGGCCAGGGTCATGGGCGATGCTCAGGATAAACATGCAAACTCCACAAAGAAAAGACCCTCAGCTGAAAGGCGACAGCACAACCCATTGCGCCACCATGCCATTCAAATTGTTATCCATTTATTCCCATTATATCACATGTTCTCACTATCAGTATAGGAGAAAAAGCTAATGTATTAATTGCACAGTAGAGTAGAGTTATTTCAATTTATTGAGACTTCTACCAAATATAATTAAGAAAAATATCAGAAAGTACAGGCCATTAAAAAAGAAAATTAATCATCCTCTCTCTCTCTCTCTCTCTCTCTAATATATATATATATATATATATATATATATATATAAAAA
>JBBJLS010000028.1:10323774-10349551 GCA_037577275.1 Bryconaethiops microstoma | reverse complement strand
AGTCTCACAGTCATTAGTTACAGGGACAGTCTCACAGTCATTAGTTACAGGGACAGTCTTACAGTCATTAGTTACAGGGACAGACTTAGTCATCAGTTACAGGGACAGTCTTACAGTCATTACTTACAGAGACAGACTTACAGTCATCAGTTACAGGGACAGACTTACAGTCATTAGTTACAGGGACAGTCTTACAGTCATCAGTTACAGAGACAGACTTACAGTCATTAGTTACAGGGACAGTCTTACAGTCATTAGTTACAGGGACAGTCTTACAGACACTGAGGGGGGAGACACTGAGGGTTAAGTGTCTTGCTCAAGGACACAATGGTAGAATGTGTAGGTTTCGCAGACTAGTGTTTTATCCACTAGGCTCCTACCACCCCCAGTTCACCAGCTGTCCTTCCTTCAACCACTTTTTGGAAGAGACTGACCACTGCACACCAGGAACACCCACCAAGATCAACTATTCCAACTCGGATTCTTACACTTTTCCTACATCTCTCTCTCTCTCTCTCTCTCTCTCTCACTCTGATTGTCTGTCTTTGTCTGAGAGTCTGTTTTAGCGAGGTGTGTGACATCATTGCCAGTGTTTGGTCTGAGAAAGCAGCACTTAGCTTAGTTGGGGTTTTCAAATGTTTGCCATCCCATCATTTATTTATCTATGAGAGGAGGACAGGAAAGCAGAAAGCCAGGGCAGAGTGTTGTTGGATTTCTTATGGTTTAAATGCTGGTTCTGTCTGATTGCATGAAAAACAGTCAGTGTTGTATATCCAGTATTGTGCAAAAGTCATGGGCACCTATACAAATTGTTTATAGCTGTTTGTATCGGCTGTTTGTGTTTCTTTCTGCCAAAAATTTGTATAAATACAAACAAGAAAGCAGTAAAAAGTATTTAGATTTTATTTTTCTAAAGTAGTTGATATTTTGTGAGCTGGTTAGAAGAATGCAGGTTTGGTTCCAGATTTCTGCTCTGATCCTCCAGTCATTGCGTGGATTTATTACATTCAATACACAACACACCTAATGTAATCTAATGAAGTTAAAAGGGCCAAACCACGTATTTGATGGAGCAAATGAGGTTTGGAAATGGTTAAGCAAACACTTAATTGTACATAAACCACTATTTACTGTATTAGTCTTATTTGTATTTATTGAAATATTAGTGTTTTAACAGCTCTGCCCAGAATTAAACAGTTTTAAGTATGATTTCTCACATTTCTGTACGTAATGTGTATATAAAATGCTTCTGCGTTATTCAGAATGTGTTTTTTCATAGTTTTGAGACCTTTTCACTTGATAGAATAGAAGTAAGAAGGCCGTTGTGGGAGGGGGTGTGTGTGGTGTTGGAGTGCGTAGATGTCTATGTGGACGTAGATCTCTCGTCCTGGAGAACAGCGGAGAGCCAGATTAACTGTTCTGCTGGGAGCTTCAGCAGTGCTGGATATTGAGTGTCCAGTGTTAATGCGGTTAGATAATAAAGACATCTGTTCCTGCTGCACGCCACATTCAGAGATACACACATACACACACACACACACACACACACACACACACACACACACACACACACTGCACATTTCTTAAAAGCTTTAGCAAAGGAATGCTCCACTGCTGAACCATGATGTCATTCTACCAAAAATAATCAGTGTTTTTTGGCATCGGTGTTGAACTCACTTATGGCGCAGCGAGGTCCGTCTGAACAAATGAGCTCGGAAATCTCACGGCCACACGCACGTGCTCTGCGGCAGGACCCCCAACTCGAGTTCTGAGGCTTTATTAAAGAATTATCTGCCCGTCGTTCTCCCAGCTGATGTCCCTTTTAATTGAGAGCTGATTTGCTGCTCCGGAGTGGTTTTTAAAAGGTCATCGGTGATTAATTTCTTTACGTTTTAGAGTGGAAATAACTTGTGTGTGCGTGTGTGAGGTTGTGACGCAGGTTTTTTAGTTGATACTAGAGAGAGCAGGGTTTTAGTTTAATATTTGATGGACTGAGAGTCAGGATTATTATTTCTGGGAAATTAGGCTTCATGCAGTCATGAAGGGAAGAGTTGAGCTGAGAAAAGGATTTAAGAACTATCAGCAGACACACACACACACAGACACATATGCGCGCGCGCGCGCGTGTGTGTGTGTGAACAATTGTGAACAATTGTGAACACACACAATTGTTCACAAGTTTGGAATCAGTTTGGCTTCAGATGAATGTTTAATACAAGTCACGTTTTATACTTGCTATAAAATGATTTGTTTTTCATTACCGTATATTATTAACAATGTTATTAGATTAAAAGGAATAAGAAATAAATTAATAGAACGGATGGACATTACTACCAGTATTAATACTAATTAATAATAATACTGCTACATCTGCTACTGATAATAACCATAAGAAGAATGATACTACTACCACTACTACTAATAATGATAAACTTTTTTTTTATTCTAGGTAATGGCAAACTTGGGTTAAACGACAGGTTAACAGGCTCTCCCTACAACACCAGACTTTTAAGTTGAAGAAAGTACAAAAACAATTCACTTGAGGAAAAAAGCAATATTAAATAAAGAAAAGAATGTTACTCGCCTGCCTTACATGCATTGAACAGCAGTGCTAATAAAATGTATATTTTAAGACAAGACGATAGTCACATTAACTAATTCATTTTTTATGCTTTAATGACTATTCTAACTCAAAAATACAGTGTCAGGAATCGCAGTTTTCCAGGGCAGAATGGCTGTTAGTCCCTCCCTCAACACAGCTGATTCAGCTCATTTGTTGTGCTCACTCTTTATTTAGTTGTTTTCGGGCTTGGTTATGTTTTTAGGCAGAGAAACATTATGATCTCCAGTGCTGGAGTTTTCCATTACTGAGGTTTGCTGTGTTTGGAGTGGTTTATCACCTGTTGCCTCCTCTCAGATTCTTCTATTTCACAAGTGTCCACTAATACTGCCTCTTAGTCACACCCCCCCACCCCACACTCGACCCCACCCCACACACACACACTTTCCTCTATGTCTCTCTCCTTTCCTTTTGTGTGCCCCCCACACTGCAGTTTTATGTTTTATTTTGTTGTTCAGGTTCTTGGTCAGCGTGCTGCGGATCAGCTGCTGTGCTGCGGCGAGTGTGTGCTGCGAGTGTGTGTTGCGATATTTCGGAGAGCGTGTGAGAGCTGGAACAGGCCCGACAGGAGTCACTGCATTGAGTGCATGATTAGAATTCCAACCAGCACAGTCCTGCTGCTGGAGATGACAGACTAACTACCACTCTGCCTCTTCACTTGAGAGTGTGAGAGTGAGTGGGTATTTGTGTGGGTGTGTATGTGCGTATGTGTGTATGTATGCATTTGTGTGTGTGTGTGTGTGTGTGTGTGTGTGTGTGTGTGTGTGTGTGTGTGTGTGTGTGTGTGTGTGTGTGTGTGCGCGTATGTGCGTATATGGGCGTGTGTGCATATTTCTGTGTGTGTGTGTGTATTGTGCGTACGTGGTTGTATGTATGCATTTGTGTGTGTGTGTGTGTGTTTTTTTGAGTGGGTATTTGTATATATGTGTGTGTTGATATATGTGTGTGATTGGGGGTATTTGTGTATGTATGCGTAAGGAAGGATGTTTCTGTGTGTATGTATTTGTGTTTGTGTGTGTGTATGGGTATTTGTGTGTGTGTGTCTATAGGGGGTGGGGGTGTATTTGTGTGTGTGTGTCTATAGGGGGTGGGGGTGTATTTGTGTGTGTGTATGGGTATTTGAGTGCGTGTTTGTATGGCTATTTGAGTGTGTGTGTGTATGGCTATTTGTGTGTGTGTGTGTGTGTGTGTGTGTGTATGGCTATTTGTGTGTGTGTGTGTGTGTGTGTGTGTTTTCAAACAGACGAATGGCAGTGTGTTGTTGTTTGGCTGTTGGTACATTTACCACTAAACTGACACATTTCCTGCCCACAGCCGGACGGCCTGCTGGGCTCTACAGATCTTCTAAATCCACCGTCCTGGAAAGGGTACAGCAGTGTGATGGGGATTAAAGAGACAAACCCACGCACACACACTTTTCCTCTTTCTGGTCCAGCTGTGTTCCCCTTAGGATGTGCACATCTGTCCTCCAGTAAACTGACAGCTACCATCAGCCCCTGCTCTCACTGGTGCCCCTCTCCTGACCTGGAGAGACGCCACACTCTTGTTTATACACACACTCATTGTGGATGTGATAATTAGGAATGTAACACTGCAACATATTGTGTTGTGTTTAATATTATTGCACTGTCTCTTATCAGAGTACCATAACTAGCATGGAGCTAATGTTAGCTTGTCGTTAAACCATTACATTGTTAGAACATTAGGAATGCTAAAAAGCACAGCTTTTGTTTCACATATTGTACTAATAAACTGTTGAATTCTCTAATAAACTAGAAGCATTAACATATTAATGTAAGCTTGCGGCTCCTTGTTTTTGCTTGTTTTTGTATTTTGTGTGATTATGCATCTTTGGAGAACAGACAGTTAATCTGAGTTATTGCGGCAGCAAAGTTTTATTATTATTGTTTTTATTCCACTCATTTTTGGCTCCGCTTCTCCTCTGAGGCCATTTAAAATAATGGTAAGGTTCCAACTCAGACACGTGTGTTATATTGCGTTTGTATACAGCTTTCAATTGGCCTATTTTGACCTGAAAAATTAGCTCACACTTTTTTAGAAGCAATTAGATATAACATTGCAGTTAAATCTCCACTGTCATGCATGCAACAGTTTTACAGGTCCCCCCCCCCACCCCACCCCCACACACACACACATGCTCAACGTGGCTGTACTGTGTGAGGCTGATTTATTGCTGTGTGTCAGTTGTGCTGCAGCAGCAGATTATGTGTGGGTGCATCCTTAAGCCTCTTTGGGAAACTTGACATAATTTTAATGTATTTGCTTCCCGTGTGTGTGTGTGTGTGTGTGTGTATTTGTGTTTGTTTGAAGGTGTGGTCTGCTTCCTGCTGGATTCCCAATCCTGACCTGAAGGCTTTGTTATTTTCATTAGGAGAACATCAGTGTCTGCAGCTCTGCTACAGGCTGCAGTTCATTGTCTGTTCACAGTTTCTAAAGATGGCCTTATGGACATGCCAGACATTGAACCTCCAGCTGTTCATGAATAGCTGAAGCACAGAAATAACACTTGTGCACTTCTCTGGGCTGGGCTGGTGCTTTTTGTTGGTATGGTACTGTCAGTGGACACACTCGTTGAATGTTGATCGATATCTATATGGACTCTTGACCTCTTTCTTGAAGTTGTACTTCTGTCTCACACTCATATCTTCTATCCTAGTGTTCTCATATCAAACCCTCCTTTATACAGTACTATGCACATGTCTGGAACCATCCCGCATTTCTAAATTTGGCTTTGAATCATCTGCACCTGTTCTTCACTGGTTCAGTACTTCAGTTAGATGCTCTTTGTTCTGCTTGAATGATTCATACATAGGTCACTGTGTGTCTTAACAAACAAAAACATTCCTCTAAAACTGGTCCGGTTCAGGGACTGGACTGGAAATGAGTGTTAGCAAGTCCTTGCAAGCAAAATGTAAAGAATTACATGTTCTTAAATGCCTGTATTTGTTCCCAGAAGCCAGTGAAGGAGGTGCCTCCTCAACCTCGTGTCTCAGCAGCGTGTTCTGACTCCTCTCCTGCTCCTGATTCCTCTCTGCACTCTGCTAAAACTTCAACCAGTTCCATTCAACATGTACAAGTGGCCTCTGCAGGTGACAGCCAGCTGCATCTGATGATATTATATTGACAGGAATTCTAATAGTGCAGTAGTTTTAATTGAACACTTCATTACTGATCTAAATCTGCTTTTAAAAGTAGATTTAGGATTTGTTTAGGATTAGTTTTAGAGTTGAGGTTAAAATAAGATGAGAATAACCCTTTATTAGTCCCACTAGTGTGAAATTTACATTGTTACAGCAGCAGAGTGGACAGAACAAGAGAAGAAAGTAAAAGCAGCATAACCAATAGAATAAAAGCTATACAACACAACTGTATAGTATAAAAAGTACACCACACAAATAATCCAAAAATGTAAATATGGAAGTATAGAAATATCGAATGCTCCTTAAGGTGACATTTAGAGTGAGTGTAAGGCTGAGAGACATTCGAGTGAATGTAATAGATATTTATGTAATACAGTTTCTTTATGTGATTCGTGTTGTCACTGTTTGATCCATCCAGTTCCGTGCACCTCTCTACAGAAATTGTTATTGTGTGGCTTTGGCTGTAAACCGAAACTGTCATTTGAGCTTGACAGGAAAACACACACTCTACTCAACATTTAACCACAGATTTTGTAATAGAAACCGTGACGTGATTCTTAAACTGCAGTTACCGCAATAACACTTAGCACTGCCTCAAAACATGTCCATGAAGACAGTCGACCCCCAAAATTTACGGGGGTTACCTTCCGAGAGCACCCGCAAATTGTGAAAAGCCGCAAATTTGTGATGTGGTATACAGTCTAAACCCTAAATATGCTCCAATTATGCTTCCAAAATACTTTAATTTCATTTATAATACATTACCCTCAAAGAAAATGTGAAGGTAAACCCGTATCCGTGCTGTACAGTTTACTGTACTGCTGTCTCTTACAGTGCTAGAATGTAAATACCGATGTTACCCCTGTATAGACTGTACTGTAATTCATGCACAGGCGTTTTCTTTGGTATAAGCAGGTAAATACAGTAATAAATTAATTTAATTTACAGTAAGAAAAATACAGGGGTTTAAGAAGAACAAAACGAAAAACACTCGAGATGCTCCACGGGGGAAATTCAAACCTCCCGCCTCTGGTTAGGTCAAATACCTCCTATGTTTATCACTATATAAAGATTGGATGTGGTAATGACAATTTGTAAAGTACTGCTGATTGATATTTCTGATCCTATATGATATTTTTCTTGCCTTTTGTTATTTGATCTTCCTTTAAACTTTGACCTGTCCCTCTTGCCTTGCCTCTGACACTCCTGATCATGGGTTTTGACTTTTGCTCTGTTTTCAGAGACTGTCTGTCCTCTTCTGACCCTGATTTGCTCTTGGATTATGAATTTGGATTATCTCTGTCAAACATCTTTCCCCGACTGTTTGGACTGTTTGGACGTGTAATTCTGGATTTTACTTGTAAGCATCAACTGAGTACTTGTCTGTCTGTTCAGTCATAACTCTGCATCTCAACTGAGCAAGTGAGAGGATTATTAACAACAAAAACATCTCTCTGCTGTCACTGAGATACAAATGTTTCATAGAATAAAAACAAAACAAGCTGGTCCACAGAAATCATGAATTGCTGAACACATCGGATTAAAATGGTTAAGAGACATAACCAGCAAAGTTCTTCTTCAACAGTTCTTCCCATGCTCCTCCTCTGAGCAGAGAAATTGAATCAGTGCTATCAGAGACATCATAATTATCATTAAAGCGCACATAGGAGGGAAGAAGCCAAGAAATAGCATCCAACAGATTCTTCAATAGGGATTTAAATTTGAAAAAAAATTGAACAGCAGGGGGCTGTTGTGTGTATGTGTGTATAGGGAGCTCTTTTTAAACCATATCTATCATTTGATCACTATCATTTGATCGATAGAAGCGACATACAAAAACAGGTACATAACCAGTTGAATGAAGCAGGATTTTAATCATGGATAATCTGGTTGTTACTGAGAACGACACTGAGTATTTCATCCTGTTTCGTTTAACATATTTGTCAACATCGCTTTGCATAGCGACTCTGGCATATATTAAGACATGTCAGATAATTGGAAATGGTACAAATTACTGCAGTAATTATATTTCAGGGTTAAGAGAATTAAGGGTTATTGTGATTTTTAATTAGAATTGCCCCAGGGTGCCAGGGAGTGGGGGGTGGGGGGATTACATTGCATTGATTCAATTCCTCTCTTCCTCTCTTCCTCTCTCTCTCCCTCTCCCAACGTGCTGCACCTTTCTCTCTTCCACTATAATTGACATTGTCCCCAGGCTGTGGCTCCCTGCCTGCTGCGGAGATGCAAGCTTCTGTCCGGGTTTGCCGCACACTGCCGGCATTACCCAGCAGGTCCACTGACGCGGCTCTCTGTCATCACTCTTCTAGGAACTAGTCTGAGTGTGAAGCGTGCTGCCTGGGAGCTGCCCTTCAAACTGCAATCAGTTGCCGGCCTAACTAAATTCTAACCTTACTTGTTGCAGAGGAACCGCAAAAGTGCAGCATATGTTCCAGAAGGTCCAGAGGGCGCTTCTGCTGAGAGGACTTAAACAGTTAGTAGAAGACAGATAGCTTGTGTTTTGCTATACTAGTCGCTATGTGATTATGTGATTACATATTCATTTTATATAGCTTCAAGCATTGCATTACATTTATCAACATGTTCAACCTTAGTATAGTTTCTCTGCCAGTGTCTTTTTGTGAATGTTTCAATAAGCTGAAAGTGAGAAATAATTAACACTCAATTGCACCTTGTTTTTGTTATTGCAATTAAGATGCACACATTGCTCACACCAGTGATATATAATGCTCATGCAATCCCATAAAAAACAAAATAAAAAACAAAAACTTGTGGTAGTATAGCTTTGGAACGGTCCTGCACAACCTGAGATCGTATGCGAAGTGTCAGGGGTGTAAAGTTGCCAGCAATGGGCTGTGAAGCATTGGACCTCCGTTCTCTAGAGTGATAAAACACTATCAAACTAACAAACACTATCAAACTATTTTAATTTCTGATAGAATTATTGAATGAAAAGGTGTCTAGATATTTTTGAACATGTCACTGGTATCATCCTTGAACAAGTAACTTTTGCTGAAGAAAGAAAAACAACATAATCGCACATTAATCTGACAAGATCAAATAATCAAAAGAGCAAGTAACATTTTCCAATAGCTTAAAAAAAAGAATAAAAATGAAAAAAAAACTAAAAAAAAAAAACTAAAAGAAACACACAGTTCTGATACGGCTGATATAAAAAGGTCAGGCACAGCATGACCAAAAGAAGACTCAGCACTGAGGCCCATTAGTGGACGACACTTTTAAATGCCACCTTTCCTCCACCATGGAATTGCGGGTTGGCTGGCCCGCAACTCCAAGCCTCCTTTGCAGCCTCCTGCTGCTGGTTGTGACAGGAGGATAAGGCTGAGGAGGATGCCAACAGAGCCTTCCCGCTAGCAAACCCGCTGCGAAAGCATATATGGGAGACGTGCCTCTCAGGGCCGCTTTAATTAACATGGGTGCGATATAGACTAAGCTGCGAATCAGCGGGAAAATCCCCAAACCGTGCAGACAGGCTTGCGTTCAGCCATCGAGATCCCTGAGGCCCGAAACACTAATGAGTTGGAACTTATGGATGAAACTGGAAATACCTCAAAGAGCACACTAACACTAACATTACACACCCAGTCAGCCTTGCTTGCTTGGTCTGTTCCGTTTACGCTTATTCTTCACACGGCTCAGTCCGAAAATAGTGTCACAATGATAATACGAGTCAAGACACTTCTGAAGTAGGAGATCTTTTGAGGAAAAAAATCCTTAGGTTCAATTCTTTGAGATTAATACCAATAATCTTGCCCTGAAACTTTGCCTTTAATACAGTGCTATTTATTCCTGTTTGCATTTATGCTATTGTTTTGTCTCGCTTTTATAGTTTGTTGATCTCTTTGGCATTAAACCGCTTAAATCTACAGTCCTGTGCTTAATTCTCCCAATCGAATCTTGCTTGGGAGTATCTTATGATATAAAGCTTCCTCTGTGCAAGACTGAGGTGCTCTTTGCATTTACTATTTCTAAGGAGAAGCTGCATGGAACATCTTCACCACACCTTACATAATTCATAATCCCCGTCTTTAAATGGATTTCTTGGAAGGCAACAGAAGGAGATTCAGCTTTTTCTTCCACAAGCTGGCAATGTGTTTGTGTGGTAACAGGAAGGTAGTGAACACAACTCTCAGTGATCTGCATAAAAAAAGAACACGGGCAATGTCGCAGGGCTGAGCGGTCAAATCCGGGTCAGTTGGAACTATTTTGTTGCAGTTAGCCTTAGCCGCACATTTTGCAGGGTTAGCAGCAACAGTTCCTTCACCAGGATCTGACTGCCTGCCTTGGCATTATCTCTCTGAAGGCCTGAACACTCCGATTAGCTCGACGTTTCGTTTATTCCCTGTGCAGCTGCACTGCACTGTCAGTTCAATTTAAAAGAAGAAATGAGAAAAGTGCCGTGTAGCAGCTATCAAAGTGCGCTTTTCAAACGTAGGGTTATGCTTCTCTATGTTTACCAACAAGCGGATTAGCCGTCAACGATAGCATAAAAGAGGGGGAACAATGGAGCAAACTCTTTGCCTGTGGAACTGCACTTGAAATAGATATGAAATGCCTAAACAAACATCTTTTGGGTCATGCCCCAGTCAAAACCTCTGGAGGACAGACAATTCATTTTGACTCAGGTGCTTACATTCCACCGGCTATGTTATCATTAGATAGCATTCTCTTTTGAAGAAAAGCCTCTGTTCGTCTGCTATCGCACCTTGGTGCGGCAGCAAAATAACAAAAATAACAAGCTGTATGGGAAAGTTAATGGATGAGGTTTGTCGGCCCAGCTGAAAATGGCTTTCCATTCTGGAGACACACGACCAGACCATTACACAGGCCCAGATAATGAAGCTGCAGTCAGGGTTTCACTGTGCCTTTGGCTGGTCATTCTTTCTCTTCCTCCCCTCGCTCACAGCTCAGATTTACTAGAATAATGGGCAGCACAGATTCAAAGGGATTCATCTTCAACCCCCCTTCTGCCAAATACAGCAGTCAGATGCTTCAATCCTTCATGGTATTAGAGTGGCGAATGAACAGAGCAGCGGCTGGATGTATCGATGGATGGAGCGACGGGAGGAGGGGATCCGAGCCCTTTAGTGTCAGTCCCGCAGCTAAGAGCCAGATTTGGTGGAGCAAATGTGAAGTCGTCTACCTCGGTGACAAGCAGGGTTTAGCGGCAACAAAGACTGGAGGGAGCGGAGAACAGTGATCAGGAGCAGTAATGAAGACAAGCCTGAGCACTTTCAGCTGCTTAACTCTGATAGGGATCTTAAGCACTTTTTCTTGTGTCTTCCCTAGCACACAAAATCAATTGGTATTTATCAAGTTCTCATCCTGCCGCGATCTTGCGTATTGAGCTGTGGCCTTTTAGCATGCGCGAGCCAGGCTGGCCATCGATGGAAGAGCGAGCTTGCTGCCGCCCTGTAAAACTGCAAGACTGGCAAAAGGACTCTGACAACTCTGAAAGGGTACAAAAACACATCCTGTGCTTCCAAAGCTGTCCTTGGCTTCCAACCTGCCAGACAAAATAATCATTAAACAAGAAAAAAAACTGCTAAAAACTGCAAGAAAGTTTCTCGGTTGTGCTTATATCTTTGACCACGTGCATCTCTCAAATCGACCAAATCATTTCAAAAGGACAACAACCATTCGAGAGCAATGCCAGGTCACGGCAGAGTGCTGTGGTGCCTTTGTTTCCACAAATTTCAAAACCCCATGGGCTCACATGTAATCTTCGGGTGTAATCTTCTCAATAAATACACTTTTTATACTGTTATGGAACATTTTCTGAACACAAATCCCAGACACTAATGTGGAAAGTGGTGGATCTAGAAGGGGATTTAGTAGAACGCTTGCAAGATGACAGGAAATAATTTCTGTGAATGCAGGTTATGAATATTTATGAAAATACAAGGTGATTTTCCACATTGCAACTAACCTTATGTACAGGGGTTGACATATTTCTTTTGTTCTAGTACTATAATGAGTACCTACATAAATGAATTGGTACAAAATAAAAAAATCTTCCACCTCACTATCCATGTCATCCTTACTTCTGCTGTCAATTTCACCAGTTCTATCACCCACGAGATATGCAGTCACATTTGTGATCCCGAGCTTCCTCCAAAGTACATCTTGTTCAAAATTACAGATTGGCTGTGGGTGTTTTGCATCACTGAATGCAAGAAGGAGCATATTTTCGAGAGTTTTAAATTGTTCTTCGTTTATTTTGTCTTTCTACTGATTAAGGGGTGCCGTTGACCTCCCTTCCTGGCAAGCCTTTTGTCGTTCCATGGCCTTGATAACTCTTTTATTTTCTTTGCTGTTTATCAAAAACCGGATGGCTAAGACATTTTGCCCCCGTATTGTACACACATTTATTTATTTTAAAACATAATTATTATTTTTCTTTTTAAGGTTTTCCTCACCTGAGTTGTGGTAATTAGATATCCAGTATGAAAGTACTCAAATTACGTATTCCTTTTGCACCGTGAAGACTGAAAATTATTTACTGATTATTCCGCGCATGCGTACTTGTGTAGCACTTATGTCAACCCCTGCTTATGTAATAAATCCCAATGTAGTGATTTACCTTTCAATGGCACTGTTTACACTGAATGTGACATTTTTTACATCTACTTGGTTAATGCAAACTGCTGAAGAGTTTTAATGTTATTACCAAGTGGGCCGTTTGCGTGTGGAGTAGAGGACTATTATTTCCACAGGAAAAAAAAAAAAAACTTAGGAGCTTAATGGTTTAATCTGAGTAATTAATTTTGGGAGCAGATTCATTCTTAATTGTTGAACAGACCACAAATTACAAGTGAACTTGATCGTGGCTGGACACTTAAGTCCCAAGTTGTGCCCTCTAAATCTGTCTCAAAACTGATTGATACCTAAAGCCGCCGTTTTATACATAATTCTATCGACATTGTTGTAGTTATCGTATTTCCACTTGATTTACACAGTGACGCATGAATACAATATAATTTTGTATGGCATGAACCTGAAACACCAGGTCATGAAATACCGTTCTCTAAAGGCTCTTTTGTGTAAAACTCATAACTAGCACTGACCCAATGCATTTCAGGGCAACTGTCCTTTCCATGCACTTTCTATGATGGAAAACCGGTTAGAGGTCTCTCTATTAAGAGTATTATCAAAGTCATGGGAGAATGGCAGCTGCTGACGTCAGAGACAGAAAGAGAGTGAGCGAGAGAGATAGAGAAAGAACATTCTCTCCACGCACCATCTGTATCTACTTACACCAAACTTCTTGAGTCGTAGAACCGTCCACAACAACAGCAAAGGCTTTAGCAGCCTGCGACTATGGGTTCTCTCCACAGAGTCCCACAACAACCTAAGAATACCCTGCTGTTTTCTCCAGCGGCTGCCTCGCTTCTAATTAATGCAACGTGAGGCTCATTAAAATGCCATTTACCGGTGGCGCATGAGTGATAATAGAATTGCAGTTGATTTAGGAGCACTGTCCTTTATTTAGGCGCCTAATGAATGTGTTTATTAATTACTTCAGAAATGCACACTTTTGTTGTTGCACAAACCCCGACGCGTCCAGGACCACGGGAGCTATACGCTCAATTTCGGCTCCTGCTGCATGACCATTAATTACGTCCTTTTCAACTTGTCGAGGAAGGGATTGCTTTAAAAACAAACCCAAGCTACAAGCAGTACTCCCTCTGTCTTTTCAGTTAAAGAAACAGTTTGCCAATAAATGTCATTTATGCAATTGGACCCTTACCTCAAATGCTGGCAACTAGTCATGACATGTTTGCCATCCTAATTTTGCTTCTTTAGTTTTGGACTGGAGCTGCAAGGCCGACATAGCTAACAAGTAATGGAAGCTTTTCCTCCAGTTCACATGTCTACATCCTCTCACACATGCCACCAATGGCATCAAGTCTTTAAGTATTCTTAAGAAGGTTTTCTGATCATGTACGACATACAGTTATCTATAAAAATGGACAAGGTTCCATTAAAAACACTAGAAGCAGCCATCTTAAAGCCGCAGTTTTGTCCATTTAAAAAGATAATACAATGTCATATAATGCCAGAAACCGTAAGCAACTGAATACTATTGGGATAATTTACCAACTCTATTAAGTTTGGGGCAACCTGGTCATATGTTTTCGTTCTCCATTACTTGTTAGTAACATTAGCCTCATAGCTTCAGTGCAAAACTAAGGAAGCAAACTTGAGACATGAAACATGTCTTGGCTTATCAAGTACACCTGGGACGAGGGTAAAATTGTTGCCTGTGTTCTTCACAATATCCCTTTGAAAAATATACCAGACAAACGCACACTGGAGGTTAATTCACTGAGGTTCAGCCTCTCAGAATGAAAGTCCCTTGGTTTGTGAACTCCTCTGCAGTGTTTTCCCTTTTTCAAACCTGTCATCTTCCCCGGCGGTTTCTGCATATCCGCTGCTTAAATAGAACAAATGCATAAACAGCACTTAGTGGACTGTGGCTTCCAGATTGTTGGCTGGAATGCGGGTGGATGGTGGTGGTAGCCCAAACTAAACGGATTTAAAAACAGCCTCCTACATTTGAGGCTTGTTTTTTCCCCCTCTTTTTTTTATAATTGGGAACCGCGGCCTGCTGGAGCGGGTCCCAAAGTTGACGGCCCTTCTCGTCCCATCCAGGTCCTTCGCTCCAGACTTAAGGTCGATTTGTCAGGGATATGTTGGAATTTTTGACACGAGGTCTCAGCGGGTGTACTTGATCTTGCCTCCAAACAACACTGACTCACCGAGGCCTCTCTCCAGTGCTTGAAGGCACTGTGTGCTGCAGTTACGGGAAAGTGCCTCGGGGCCGAGGAAGCCATCGGCAATCGTGTCAGAGCAAAAAAAATAAATAAAAAACGCCAACAAAATAAAGGCATTTTGGCATGATTGTAGAAGGCAGGTGCCATTGTAACACATCTCTGTGTCCCGTTTTAGACCTTCAAAATGAGAAGCAGGTGTATTATATTGTTAAAGAAAGAGAAAGAGAAGGGGAGAGAGAAAAAAGAGAAAAGGAGAATTAAAGATAGAGAGAGAGAGAGAGAGAGAGAGAGAGAGACCATCACTCTCCCATGGCAATTCAGCTGTGCCTTGGAGCGTAGCTGGTCACAGCATGGACAATGGCTAAATGTTGAGAAGAATTGCAGCACAGAGACTCTTCTGTTTGAACTCCTGCTGGAGCCAAGGTAAGCTGGGTGGGGGAGAAAAAAAAAACAGTTTGTGGGATCAGATTGCTGTAGCCACTACCCACTGATACATGACCTGATAATCAAAATCCCACCTACATCCTGCCTCTAAGGGGCCATGAGCTGAAAGGAGGAGGGTGCGAGAGGAGAGATAATGATTGCTTTTATACTTTTTCCTCGAGAGAGACGTGAAGTTAATGAACGGGTACGGCCGGCGTCCTCCACTTGGATGACTTTGAGAAGTCTTGCCCTCTTTAAAGGAGGTGTTTATTTTTCTTTATCTTTCATCAGGACAAAGCACAAAGGCTTATCTGTATGAACGTGCTGTTTGTTTCATTAAAGACATTCTTTCGATCCGAACCAACTCACCCGAAAGCGCGAAAACAAAGTTTGTTTTGTGGATATTTCTAGGAACCATTTTCTCTCCCATTTTGGGTGATTAAATTAAAAAAAAACTTCTTCCATGGTGTTAATTTAACAATCACACAAAGTGCAAGAGCGATTCCATTTTTGAGTTTTCTTATTTGAGCTGCTAATTTGAATTTATTCATCCATAACAATCAGACTGATTAGAAAGCCCATGTTTAAATGGCATGTCTGAAAGGGTAAACCATTAGGACGATCAGACTTGCACGCATTGCGTTGTTTTGCACCTATGCATGATTAATTACAAAAACAGGGTGTCATAATCATAGGCATTAAATCCCCTTGCTCAATTAGGTGGTAATTAAGGTCTGCAATTTTCTCCATTAAATACAATGCAGCAAAGGGTGAAGTGTTGCCTCTCAACCTAAATGACTCTCAGAGTGATTACCGATTCGGTCTTGCAACAGCTTTTCCCCCACACAGAGAAGTTGTGTTGGTTCCAGAGAGTCGCACTCGTGTTCCTGATTCTGTGCCTGGGCCCATCTCTGATTCCACGGACGCCACAATTTGTCACTGCAATTTGTCCTGTTTGCTTTTGGCATTAAAACTAGAGAATTAATGAGCCTGTCAGATGGTGGTCTTTACTCTCACTCAGTTTCCAGAAGCTCAGCAAACTAGAAAATACTTCAGAATCTCTTACCATCTGATTGCCATCTGAGAGGTATTCACTAGTTTAAATTTCAGAGACAGCAAGCAAGGAGAACTGGAAAGGAGGACATCTGTTGAGGCACAAATTAAGGTGATACTCACTAGAGTCTGACCAATATTGAATTATGATATGTGATACCGGTTTTATGAAGGTTACATTTTCGATAACTCATAACACAAGCCAATATATTTAATATGGTCAGAAACTGGCAGATTTAGTTGGATAGTGCTTTATGAACAGTTTATGACTGTCTACTATTATCTTTTTTGGATGATGAGTATGCATTGCATTCACAGAACTAGGGATGCCTTTTTAAGGCGATGACAACATTTAATGTTTTTCATTTACATATTTCTCAATGCCAATTTTAATACCTATACATAAACACAGAAAACGTACAATGAATACGAGATTAAATATTGAAATATCGGTGAAATTTAAACACAGCCGAGAGCAGCGATTTTTTGAATATAAATATGATTCTGATATTACCCTGCATCTCTAAATAGAAGTGAGCCAGTTGCGACGGCTCTAGGATTCATAGGCTGGGTAATATTTCTTCACCCTAAGGAAAAGATCATAAAAATGTAATATACTCAAAACACATGTATAGGAGCAGAATTCCATGGCCAAAGAGGGGCGTGACTCGACTCCTAAACAGTCCAGCAAATATGCAACTCCCAAGGAACTATTCTCAAAGTCCAAAGACAAATAAGGCCATGATAAAAGATTTATAGGAAAGGTTTCAAACTCTGTCCAGAAAAGAAAGGGGAAGTGGGCAGAGTTCTTGAGGGCTTGGGGAGGGGAAAAAAGGCTGACATTCAGAAAACCGTTTGAAGTGATAGAAGATGACATGCGGGGACTATGTTTCAGAGGAGATAAGATCCCCCTCCCCAACCTCCTTGTTCAGAATGGAAGTGGAGGGAAATAAAAGCCCGGCCAACAGCTCCTGATCTTTACCAGAGAAACACACAGATGGGAATGAGTGTCTATCAGAAGCTCATCCTGACAACTCACATTAAGGATGAGCGATGCTGCAGGCTTGAGTGACGTCAACACTGACAGGTATAAATGAACAGATCAATCTACATATCCTTATTTAGCTGTTTTTTCAGTGAGCAGTATTAAAACTGACTACCGTGCAATAGACTCCCAAAAAATGCCGCAAAATAGAAACAGACAAAGAAGTATCACAATAAAATTATCTTAAAATTTTTAAGATGTCCTGAAAATATACTGAAAAAAATCCCATACTACTCATACATGCTCCACTAATCCACTTCTGGATTATCCACCTGATTGTCTCCCACACTGAGATTGCTTAGTTTCTCATTGTCCAACTCCACCAATTGGTTTTGACACACACTTCCCTTTGTCACATACAATTGGACAGTTTTGGGGTGAGGGAAGCAGGCAACCAAGAGGAGCAGGAGAAGGAGGGAAAGAAGGTCTGCATGCTGAGAAAGAGAGAGTGTGCCAAAAAGAGAGAAGGGAGGAGTGTGTGTGTGTGTGTGTGCGTGTGTGTGTCTGTGTGAGAGAGAGAGAGAGAGGGAGAGTGAGCAAGAGAAGAAGCAAGAGAGAGTAAGAAAAAGAGAAAGAATAATGGTGATAAAGAGGAAGAAAGAGTGAGACAGAAATAAACTATTGTTTTGCTCAGCGATTATTAGAAATATAAGTAATAAACAGGAATCCTGCAGGTTACTGTAAATCCATGTTAAGCAGTCTGCATGTTGTCCGAGGGAGCTATTTGCGCTCAAATCACTGAAAAAGAGAAAACCCACACCTGCGGGATCTCACGAATGCATTATATGTATATGAAGTAAAACAAAATGCTTGCTATACATTGAATATGTATAATAACAGTGACAGCAAATATATATGTATATATATGTACATACACATACACACACACACACACACACACAGCCATGGAAAAAAATAAGAGACCGCATGATTTTTTTCTGGTTATTGCGCTTGTAATTTATGAGAGTGTGTTTGTGTAAAATGTGCATTTCACTATTGGTTCATACGCTACTGACCACACTTGGAAAAAAAAAAAAAAGTTTGTAGAAATATTTTTAAAATAAATGTATAATTTATTATACCTTGGAAATGTCCAAAGTGTGTTCATGTGTGAGCTGTGTTTCATCCCATCAGTAAACTGAATCAGGAGTGGAATACAGCACTACACTACTGCACTTACAACACATATGGAGGCATTTCTTATTTTTTACACAGCTCACACTGGAATAGTTCATAAAAGAATAACAACTTGTGCATTTTACACACACACGCTGCCGCAAACTGTACAAACAGTGAACAGAAAAAAAAGGAAAAAGTGGTCACATTTTTTTCCATGGCTGTACATATATAAGGGTGACAGAGAGAGACAGAGAGAGACTCAGAGAGACAGAGAGTTAAAGAAAAGGCCATTATAAAAATGTGTTTTGACTGTTCGCCATGTTACAGACAGAATTACAGGCCAAGAAAGAGGGGGGGTAGGAGGTCATTTCAGATGAGCAATCCACATCAGATCAGCTTAAGCTAGCAGGGGATATAAAAAAAAAGCATGGCCGTGGAGATCCAGGAAGCAGAGTTGTGTTCGTTTCGGCCTGAGCTGCGGAACAGATGTCTTCAAAGCATTACACACACAGCCTGTGCCACTGGGTGGGGAGTGGGGGCAGACTCTGAAATGAAATGCATCATCTGGCCGTTTGGCACTTCTGATTTGTCAAATTTGAACGCTGCAATAGTAGGGTGCAGACTGGCAAAACAAAAAGCGCCACATACACTCATTATTTTCCACGTTATACACGTTCTGAGTGTCACGTCAAACCCACTTCCACATTTCCTGTCCTTTGCAGTGGCTAATATTTTAGCAAGAAGTGAATTATTAACTCGTGTCCTTGCCACATGCCCATGTATTTTCTTTCCATCAGAACACTTTTAAAGTCCTAATGTTGTAGCTTCCTGTTTTTCTTGAAAGAAAATGTACTTAAAACTGTGATAAGCCCTTTTCCTTTAAAAAAAAACATCAGGAAGAGTGCTGGAGGCATCTACTGGTGCCTGAAGGGTTAAAGATAAACTACCTAAATACTAAATATGGAACCGAACACTAACAAAGCAGACCGATACAAACAAGATGACGAAACTTCTTTAAATCGTGTTGCTTCTCCTGATACCAAGTGTTGAAGAACCTTCACAGAGAGCTGCCAGTACGGCCTGATCTGAAAAATGGATGCCTGATGCACTCAGACAGTCTATCATGAGCGTCCTACTTTTCTGCTAGCGAGGGAGGTTGTGTGCGTTTCGCGCTGGAGGAGCGCGCTAAGAAATCTGACCCTACACACCCTGACAGAGGAGCTCACTTTGGCGCACCGCTGCACCTTTGGCTACCACCGTGATGGCTATCGGAGGGAAAGATTATGGCAACGGAGATGGAAACATGGGCCTACGGCTGGGTGATATGTGCAAAATGCTTCACAATAAAATTTCCACTTCATAACCAGACGTCCTCATCCTTCCTTTTGTTCACTGCCTAGTGTAAAAAAAACATTGACCATTTACTGCTAACAGTGGATTAGGGAACATAAAGCTATAATCATATTATAGCTATTATTGTTTTATAGTTAGACCCACATAGGATGTCATGGGACAACCACACTGACCAGATTCCTACTAGTCCAGAACTGACACACAGACAGCTCTTCCGACTCTCTGGAACTTATGGGAACAGGGTCAGGGCTTTGTCAACCTGAAGTGGCTCGAATGAAGTTTTGGCCTATCTCACAGACATTCTTTCATTACCTACCCCCCTCTCCTGCACAGGGCCTTGAGACAGAAGAGTCTGGAAAGAGCCATGACACAACAGAAGCATGTACACACACGACAAGACCCATACAGTTCAACTGCAGGACAGTGAAATGTGACACTACACAATATTTGTTGCTGTACAGCGGTTCATAAAAAAGATATTATAAGGGCACAATTGGCCTTGAGATTCCGAAGATAAACATAAAAAGGTGGGGTGTGTGTGTGTGTTGCATAAAGCAGGATTTCTGAGTAAACTGGATATCTTACCCAAGAAACTGAAGATAACATTCTATCACAGAATCTTCCAAATGCATTCCACATTTCCAAATATGACATTCAAGTTTAAGATGACGAATCCATGCCTTCAGTTTGTTGCTACACTATGCTTGTTCTCTTTTACCTCATGTAAATTTACAAAATACAAACTAGCAACTTGCTCATTTTTTATGCATGCGTTTGAACTGTGTGTGTATCCGATCATATCCAATTCAAATCTATATTTACCTAAAGTAACTGTTGTCTGTCAACACCAATAAAACTAAAATGATATTGGCATGTATCGGCAACACCGGTATACTGGCACAGATACTACATTGTCTAGTTCTATATTATTTTTTGTCCAGTTGGACAGGTTTTGGCTTTGGTTTATTTCGCTAAAAGAAAAATCCTGCTTTAAGAATCACTCCCTCAGTTCCCACCGTTCACAGAGGATGCGTATTAGAAACTGTGCCTGCCTGGCATGGCATAGGTTGTTGTTCATGAGGAAAAGACTGCACTTTTCCCTCATGCTATGCCAGCGCTTGTGAGCAGGGTGGATTTGGCCGGATCAATCCTCCAAACTCTGCAGCTGGATTTGATAGCGCACTTGCCTGGGGCCGTAATCCTTGCACAGCGCGGATTTCAATCAGGCGCCCATTTAACGGTCTGCACTGGCTGTTCTGTGGAGACGTTCAGAGAATTCACCACATGCGACACACGCTTTGCCCAGTGGCCCATTCCACTCAGACTTAACCCCTTCACCTCGGGCCAGGCCATCAACATAAAATGGATTTACATCAGTGTTTACAAAACTCCTCTTGTGGCTCTACCTGCTACTTGCTTTCATCTCCATTTGAAACCCAATACATCCAACAAATCATGGACTTCTGAAGGCAATAAATAATAATATGGATCAGGTGTGCCGGATTAGGATGTGAGTTCAACTCTGCAGGGTGGTAAGATCTCCAGAGGCAGTGTTGTCGAACACCTATTTCCCCAACACACGTTTAGATTTAGGAGGAATATTCCACTCCTCTTTGAGGTCACGCTACTTATCTCCCAAGGGTCTGTATGTGGGTTCGCATTTTAATGCCTTGCTCTTGTACCTATATAATTTAAACATTAATTTCACAACACTTCCTAAAAATTCTTCATTGAATTATAAACCTTAGGATTAATTACTGAATAATGAGCTTGGGATTAATACGTACAACTCACAGAAATCACCAATGATTTTAAAAGCACAACATTATTTCTCACTCTTAGGCCACTGAAACAAACAGACAAACTCTGCTGAAAATGTACATTGGAAATTTTAAATAGGTAATTTATTTAAATCGGTCATTTACATTTATTGTTGTGAGCAGACATTTCATTATGGAGGAACGTTTATTATGAAAAGGAGTTTCATTACAGTTTGAATTAGATGAAATGTTATTATTTTCCATGCCAAGGGGGAAAAGCCTGAGGTGTGAACTCAAACCTGCTGAGACAGAATGTAGATTGAATGTATTTATAATTCATTATAATACATAACAATCTATATTATTCATGATTAAATTGTAGAGCAAAACAACAGTACTTCTGCTTGTATGAGTAAAAGACATCATAGAAGTTGAAAGTGAGAGGAAAGAAGGGTTTGGCTGAGTAGAGTGCGGTGAGTTATGTAGCCTCGGCTAGCAGTTTGCATTCCAAACCTGCGTCAATAAAACAGCCTGCTCACTTTGAAGCCTGGAAACCCATCCGAGTTTTGACATCCTCAACACATTAAGAAATAGAAGCTTGTGTTTCATAACCACTCCACATGTGTTAGCATCATGAAGATTTCGTACGTGGTGTCTTTCAATTCCTTTGCTCCCACTAGTATGTGGACGCTTGAGCGTGGTATGGAGGCGGCCTGTAGGATAGAGCACGGGGTTTCTTGTAAAAATGGCGAGGAGGCCACGGTCTAGCTCCTTGCAAGCAACAAGCACTGATGCACTCTCAGCTACAGTAGAGTTTTTCTATCTTCAGTCCCTGCAGCAGAACCTACAGAGCAGGTCTGGGTGAAGGCGTCATTACTTACTCTCTTCCTTTTTTATACAGGAAAAGTTGAACACCAGTGCTGAGAAAGAAGGGAATGTAAAGGAATATTGGTGATGACTGATGAGCAACCTGAAGCCAATACTGAAAAGGTGATAATAAATGTCTGGAAAATGGAATGGGCTGTGTTCAAGAGGTAAAAACACACTCCACACCCTAACACCCCCATCCCCTCCCCTCTTATAAAATTATGAAAACAAGATGAAACTGCAATTTGTCAAGGTGAAATGATTATTATGTTTCATTCTGTTTCACAATGATGCTCTTATTTTATCGTGGCATCCCTGGATTTCACCAGGGGGAGTGGTCCATGTTCCAGCTGCGAGGTGGCAACCATGTTGATCTTGACTAATCCTGACTTCCAATTCAATTGGCACGTTTCAGAAGCATCCCAGCAGCACCTTCCCACTCTGCTCTGTTAAAAATACGCACCAGGTCTATTTTTGTCACACTGCTATCAGACCTGTCGAAGCTCCCATTTTTCCCAAGTTTCTACCATAGTGAGAACACAGTGGGAAAAACACAGTGGGTGTTTCATTTCTTTTTATATCTTTCCCAATCCACACACACATACATACATAAATAAATAAATAAATATATTTATGTGTGGGTATATATATATCCTGAGAAACAGGTTCCCAATACCTTTTTCCCAATACTTTTTAGACACATACATATATATATATATATATATATGTGTGTGTGTGTGTGTGTGTGTGTATAAATATATATATATATATATATATGTATGTATATATATACACACGTACGTTTTTCTGTTCCAGCATGACTGTGTCCAAGTGCACAAAGCAAGCTCTATAAAGACATGGTTGGATGAGTTCGGTGTGAAAGAATCTGACGGGCCCACACAGATCCCTGACCTCAACCCCATCCAAAACCTTTGGCATGATCTGGAACAGAGATTGTGAGTCAGGCCTTCATGTCCAACATCAGTGACTGACCTCATAAATGCTCTACAGAATGTATGGCCACAGATTTCTACAGAAACTCCAAAATCTTATAGAAAGCCTTTCAAGAAGAGTGGAAGCTGTTAGAGCTGCAAGGGGGGACTAACTCCATATTAAAGTCTCTGTATTTGAACGCAGTGTCATTAAAGTCACTGTTGGTATGATAGTCATGGTAATAAAAAGCATCATTATATCATGGTGATGAAGCACATGGTGAAAAAGCTGGCATGATTAGCCATGTGATGACTATTTGACTGCTAAATAGGCTAAGATATCTACATGCATGTTAAGTAGTTTTATAACAATTAACCATGAAGCAAAATTAAACTGCGTCTGCGTGTTAACCCAAGTGATTGTCAGAATAAAAGCTACGTATACTGGATTAGATTTGTATTGGGAAGTCATAAGTTTGATTGTCATGAGTTAGAAATGGACAAAGCCGTAGTCCCTGAAAGTACCAACAAAGAAAGAAAAACATATGTTACCTATTATCCAGATAATAAACTACATGAACACTGTCCTGAACACTGAACTTTACATGTTTTACACACAGTCCATGTTCATAAATGTGTGTCTGTCTGAAGTTATACAGGAATGTGACTGCACAAAGTGAGTTAGGCCTATAGGATACAGTGCAGTCAAATCCAAATTCCTTGAATGTGCAAAAATACTTGGCCTACAAAGCCTGGTTTGGAATCAGCAGCTGCAAGGAAGAACCTTCAATCTATCTATTGTGATGGATCAAATCAAAGGCCTAATTTTTGGTAGCAGCACAGTCATTTAAGCTGAGACTGTGAAAAAAAAACCTCACAGAGATCAAAGTAGGGAAGAGCTGAAGCTTGGCTGTGTGTGCTTAAGGATAGGCAGGAGTTTCTGCTGCATGTGAACAGAGGGGGATTTTTAGAGGGGGGCTCTGTAGAGACAAGTCCATTTAGCTTGGCAGCTGATTAGAAGCACTGAGCATCATCCCGGCTCTTCAGCTCATGAGTGAAGGAACACTGCCAAAGTTAGGTCTACACAGCATCATGAACACACACACACACACACACACATACACACACACACACACACACACACACACACACAAACACGCTCATCCATGCACATATAGATCCGGAAAAACAAAACAAAACAAGAGACCACTGCAATTTATTTTTAAATCAGCATCTCTAAGAATATGACAACCCTTCCATGCCAGTGAAATTAGGAGAAATATTGTCAGGCAAAGCTGTTCAGTTCAATACTTGCACCTATAAAAGATAAAACCTAAGAAACTGAAAATTTTTGCAGTGGTCTCTTATTTTTTTTTGGAGCTGTATTTGCTTTTATACCATATCAATATGTGAGCTTATTCATATGTCCCATATAAGGCTGAATGGAAAACATTCCTGGTAAAATTACGAAAAATAGAGCTAAATTGAAAAGCGTGTCCTAAAATAAAGTTATGGCATATAAAACATGGTCCTGCTTCGATGTTAAATTCAGCAAAGAAACAGAAATTGTGCTCTAAAATTTGCATCAAATGTGTAAATGTTTATCCAGTCGTGTGCTTAATTTCACTTACAAATTACTGTATATCATCATGGCCCTATCAAAACCCCAGCGTAACCTAATCCAAAGCTTTCTTTTACATTGTGCGAACATGATGAATGGGCAAATATTTTGAACAATGAAAGAGAAATCTGAGAAGTAACCGCTCAAAACAGCACGTTGAAGGTTAAAACTCTACGCTACTATGCCCCTTGGCTTTGTCCGAGGGTCTCCTATTTTTTACCTGAACCTGATCATTTGTGGACTGCATGTATACTTACTAGAAAACTTCTCAAAACACACAATACAGAATCCAACCACACATATAACTTATAGGGCTGTTCCCAATGTCTCCTATTCACTCTGTACTCATGGGCTCAGCAGCGTTGAGTGTGTAGAATAATTAAATCCTTCAGTGAGCAGCCTTCTGCTCTGGCTAGCACTCTCTCTCTCTTCCCACCTCTCTCTCTGACAGCATGGTGTGTTGGGAGAAGAAGAGAGAATAAAACACATTTATTCCCACTGAGACAAAGTATGAGAGTGAGGGAGCGAGGGCAAATGAGAAGGAGAGAGAGTAAGATAGAGAAAGAGAGAGAGACAGAGAGGCTGACCGAACAAGAGTATGGAATCTCAGTGCAGATGCAGTATGAAACCATTGAGTGGTGCTCTCTCTCTCTTCCTCTCTCTCTTCCTCTCTCTCTCTCTTCCTCTCTCTCCCTCTCTCTCTCTCTCTCTCTCTCTCTCTTTCTCTCTCTTTCTCTCCTTCCTCACAGTAAGTGGCCACTGCAGCAGGCATTAGAGTTGTTTCCCCTCTACATGCCTGCAGACAGATTTGCATCTAGCTCAAAGCAGCAGCAGCACATCAAAAGAGGCTTTGATGCGCTGTGTGGCTACACAAGAGTGGGGGGAGAGAGAGAGAGAGAGAGAGAGGGAGAGAGAGGTGGGGGAAAGGGAGAACGAGAGAGAGAGGGAGAGAGAGAGAAAGAGAGAGAGAGGTGGGGGAGAGGGAGAAAGAGAGAGAGAGAGAGAGA
>JBBJLS010000028.1:10280885-10305152 GCA_037577275.1 Bryconaethiops microstoma | reverse complement strand
GTACTGTCCACTTTCTGCCGTTACTAAGCGAATTTCCCACTTGTGGGACTAATAAAGGTTTATCTTATCTTATCTTACATATATGTAGAATACATGTGTGGGTTTATATGCGTAGGTTGGATTGTAAATAAAAAGGCTTTATTTGTGTTTCAAGGTATATTCAACCTCTGGTTCCTAGGTAACAGTGAATCGTTTAACAAGAAAAGCCTGAAAACCTTGGTTCACATTTCATTGACTGAATTATACGCATTTTTTAAATCCGTGGATAATAATAACACCTGAACAATATACCCTGTGTTTAAATAGGCAAATAACTGTCTTTAGCCTTTACGCATGAACACAAGTTGTAGGATTTATTAAGGTTGTCACTGATTGCATGTTTTAGAGAAGAACAAACTGCTCCTCCGAAATGTGACTCATTATTGTAGTCATTATTCCAGTGTTTCCCTTTTGCTTGTACACAGATTTAAAAAAAAGAATCAATTACACATTACACACTGACTGTGTGGACTGGTATCTCTAGCATTCTTTTTTGCAACAAGTGGCAAAAATATTATATGTGATGCACGTGAATGCTGCTGGATTGCGTTTGACTAGTATATGAGAAATTACACCAACTGCTGAGTGTAATTTCGCTTTAGAAGAGGCCTAGTTGAAGTTTCAAAGGAACAGATAGAAAGCACTTTGACTATAATTTGGCTATAATGAGGATAACAACAACCAGCGAGCCTACTAGAGTGTAGCCAAGTCAGTAGAATAATATCATAACCAGAGAGATGTATAGAAACATATTATGTGACTTAACTGCCTTCTTTCTAGAACTAATGACCGTGTAGAAGTTGTGCAAACATTATCAAACATGGTGGATAATGTGCAAACATTATCAAACATAATGGATAATGATCAAAAGAGAGCTTTGGCCATCTGTATTTTGTATTTTATGCTCACTTAAATGAGAGCCGTACACTTTGAAACATTTACACTGACAACAGAAGGCACATATTTTATTTTTAAGCAATCAGAGATCTGGGGGCCCTGGTTTCACCACTGGAGCGCCTTGAAAGCAGTGTAGTAGTGGTCTTTTTACCAGGTCTGGATTAAAATATGAGTCATTTTAGTAGCCAATCAATGTAAACAATGCAGGACTAAGAAGAGGAGCACATCACAATTGAACACAATCAATCAACCATGGACAACAATCAGTGTCTTGCTCCTGCTGTTGGAGTGTGCCTTCCTGTTTTCTGGGGAAATGACAAAAACATTAGTGGAAAACATCCGACTGTCTCTTGATGACTAACATTGCACAGTCAGTGGCTTCATTTTTAGGCCAACGGACTCAGAGACTGTGTTTTAGCATATACAGCATCACAGTATTGATAGCCCTCACTGCTCACTACACAGAGACTACACAGCTGTCAAATCATCATGCAGTCTGTAGCAGCGTTATGAGGAAAAATATAGAAACTGGGCTGCCTGTCACTCAGAACTCTGGTCATGCCTGTACTGAGTGATCTTTTGTGGAAATTTTACTTGCTTGCCATCGCAGACTTGTACACATGCATGCTCTCGTGTATACGCTGCCAGCGTCTTACCAAACAAGCTTCTATGAATTTGAAAAGACATCAAATAGACCAGCGCCTGGGCTAATAATTTCAATGTAGTACAAATCCATCTGCCTTAATACACATACACACATAAACTCTAATCATAAGCCCTCCAGCTTTGAGAATTCATTGCTATTTACCCACCACTCCACTCTGAGCACAAGTGACCTAGTTGGCTTGTGCTATGCCCATAATGGCACTAAACCACTTGGCAATAATTGCTTTTGGAAGGGGGATTACTCTCCTAAGCCAGCAATACTACAATATTAAAAAACACAAGAACAGGGCCTGCATATCAGGGCAACAGTCACAAGACCTGACCCGGCCTCACCTACGCTGGTGATCCTCTGCGACTGCAGGTCTTTCAGCAGGGCCTCCACCACGGGGTTGTGTCTGGAGTAGAGCTCATACCGGTTAATCCCTATGTGGAAGCGAAGCCAGTTGGGGTATGACTCAGCAGTGGCCTCCCCTGTGGGGATGTACTCTTCTTCTTCCTCGTTCCCTTCGTTGTGCCTAGGAATGACAGGGTGTTAGCCTTGACCGCTTTTTTTGTAATGGCTGCTTTTTGTAAGAAACCGCGGGAGTGAGAAAGGCATCAATACTATTTGGCACAAACATTTCTTACTGCACAACGTAGATGCCTGAATGGTGGCGCGCCTTTTATTAGGAGGGAGGCAAATATGCGCTTTGTCTCGCCCGCTTTTTTATTCAAACCAAACATGACATTTCAGAGCAAAGAACTCCGCGAGCAAAGGTTAAATGAATTCATATTTTTCATGAATTATTATTAGTCTAAACAAAACTGTCATTTGAGTGCAGTGAGGATGCGTCACTCTTTGGTGGGAGGCTTGGCTCAGAGAAAAGGACTAAAGGAACAAAAATGGAGAATAAAAAGTAAAGATGGGACACATTCAGTGTAGAGCTGGTGCAATAGAACCATTTCTTTTCTGTGGCTAATGCTGATACCTTGAGTATCTGCCAATGTATTGGTGCAAACTATTTTTTTTTTTCAAAATGACAATAGCACATTTTGAAGCATTTGAAGCCACTTTTACGTTGAGTATCATGCTCAAATGACAGTGTGAGTATGTTCCCTTTCAGGATGGGTTTAATGCTCTGATCATGAATTTTTATGGCTGCTTCTGATTTCTCTGTACTCAAAATATCTGATGTTCAATTTTTATTTGTCTTTTTTATCTGAAGCTTTCACTGTGTGTGTTAAATGAACATATAGAACACAC
Organism: Bryconaethiops microstoma; assembly: GCA_037577275.1. NCBI lineage: Eukaryota > Metazoa > Chordata > Actinopteri > Characiformes > Alestidae > Bryconaethiops > Bryconaethiops microstoma. The sequence goes on along the minus strand of JBBJLS010000028.1, from coordinate 10,302,307 downwards.
TAGCACATTTTCAGTATTTTCTAATAGCTACAGATGCAACATAAATAACACTCAATCCTTAATGGGCCATACTGGCATTTCAAATTAATAATGAAAAATCTGTTGCATATTTTAATAACCTGAATCAAACAAAGTGCTCCAACAAAAGTAAGAGACAAAAGGCTATTTAACATATCGATTATGTAATACAGATGGAGTGAGAGATGTGAAATGCCTCATGCCGGTGGAACAAAAAATGTTTTCCCTAATGTTTGGGATATAGTCATTTTCAAGATCTCATTTAGATCAAGCAACGATATATCGAGTATACCTGACATATCGCCCAGCCCTCAGTAACTGTAATTAATAGTCCAGGTCAATTTAATACAGCAAGCATTCACTTAGCCCCCCTCTACTCCTCCAGCTTTGCTACCCCACTCCCACATGCAAAATAAGATGCCCATGCGATGAATGATCAGCGCAGATTCAATAATAGATTCAATAACTGCTTCATCAGAATACAGATAAGGTGGGCTGATGTTTCTCAGTGCAAAAGCTTCAGATTTAATCTGTAAAAACTTAATTCAACTTTGGGGCAGAGCACATAGCCTAACTCTAGAAATCTACTGGCCCATTTGTTGTGTGTCATCACCCTGTTGTAATAAGTCAATTAATTTATATTTCCGCCCTCAGGAGGCCACACAAAGAAGCAGCTACGAGCACTGGAAACACCCTGACCCAGTGATATCTGAGAAGCTTCAGAATTTGACTTTATTTCATATTTTCTTTTTTAGATTTTCAGCTTCAAATGTATATGTAGAAACATCGATCAGGCTTCCCTAATGTTAGTGTTTATTAAATTAATCTTTAAACATCTTTGCTACCCTAAGGTTTCTCAGCTTGGTTCTATAACCTTCTCTCCTCATTTAGCAAGAACTCTGTCAAAGTAATTATGTAAAGAGGTCCTACAAGACGATAAGGGGGTCCCTGAACCCTAATTCAAAAGGGGGAACAACTATGTAATACCCTTTTTATAACAACTGGAAGCCACATCTTATTCAAGGGTCCACTGATGGAGCTCAGCAGACACTGCAGTTCACAGAGAATTTCATGAAAGGTCCTGAAGACATGAGGATTTTTACAGCCCACAGCTACATGCCATGACTTTAGAATTCTTAATCATTGTGTTGTTCTGCTTTCTCAGACAGCAAGGGATTAAAAAAAAACCCCTCAGGAAATAGAAGTGACAAACATTTCAAACTTTTTTTAAAGAATGGATCAAAACTATTGGCAGGAAAGATTGGAAAAATTGCTGACCTGCGCAACACCTAAAGATCTACATTTCATCTAATTCAGTGATGTATGAGCACTAAAACCACACTATTTTCTGAACCAGTCAGCATGTTTTGTGCCACTGAAGAAGCCAAAGAAGTGGATAATTTGCTAGGAGAGGCAGCGACTCTGTAGATTGCCCTGCTCTCTACGTAGATGCTCTCCATTCAACACTGTGTCCTTGCAATAACTGACAACCACTCTGGCTGTTAGACTGCTCACTGCTGCACAACTGAGACATGTGCATTAAAGGTAACAGGTGTGAGGGCTGTTTGGTTTAGACAGGTGCATAAACCTCCAAATTTCTTATTCATTTGAATATTCTTCTAATTGCAAAATTACAACAAAAAAAACCATTACAAAATCCCCCCTATGTGTAGCCCTGTGCACTTATTTCGCTACAACTTCTTGGAGTTTCTTATTCTCAGATGCTCATTTCAACTCATTCATTATCTAACCATCTTTCCTCCCCTCAGGTTTCTCAGCTTGGTTCTGTAATCATCTCTCCACATATAGCAAGAACTTGTGTTATAGTAGTTATGTTAAAAGGTTCAACTAGAAGATAAGAAGGACCCTAAACCCTGACCAGGCTCCTCAGTGGAAAACCTAAGTCCTTTGAATGCAGGAAAGAGAAAAGACACAGTTTGGCATGGAGTAAACTGACAGAAATGGTGTAAAATATTAGAAAAACTAAAGGAAGAGTACAGGGAAGCTCTTTTTACATGCGTTCACATAGTGGAAGAGCAAAGGGCAGGCTTAGGTGTGTTTATACATCAAGAGACTAGGCTATACATGGGACAATTTTTGAACATCTGCGACCTCAGTTTTAGGAGGTAGGTTAGCTGTGGTTGAGGCTACTCACCACTCTTGGTTCCCAGTAGCTTTGGGATAAAAGCGTATGTCAGTGTTGACGTTGAAGAGGGTATCATCGTCCGTCAGTGGGGGCAGCGGGCTCCTGTAGAGGGGGTGCTCGAAAAGAGTCGTGAGCTTGGAAACGCGAAAGTCCTGCTTCTCCATGCCCCGGTTCGCCCTCTCTCTAATCAGGCTTTTCTGCCTCTCCTTCAGGGGCTCCTCCAGTCTTTTCACGGGCTCTGTTCTGTCCCCAGCGCCGGCCAGCTTCTCCAGAGACTGCGAGGTGAGGTTGGAGTTGGGCTCGTTGCTAAAGTCCTGGAGTATCCTCAGCGTGTGCTTCCCTGGCCAGCCCGCCTGAGCTCCAGCAGAGGCACTGGCAGCGGCTCTGGAGCGCGGTTTAGGACGCCCGCGGGGCTCCTCGCTCGGGCTGTGGGCACACGAGCAGCCCGCGTCCCCTCCGCCTCCTCCTCCGGAGCCCGGGCCGGCCGCTCTCCTCTCCAGCTTAGGCAGCAGGTCGATCATGATGTGCATGGTGCACGCCACGAGAAACACCATCAGGATGAGCAGACGGAACTTACGGAACAGAATCATTTTGGAATATATTTTATTTGTTATTGTTATTATTGTTTTTCTACCCGTGCCACATTAGTAGCGTCTTGAGGATGGCGAAGCCCAAAATACAACACGTGGGGAAGCAGAAAGGTGAGGAAAATAAACATAAAAAACTAAGCTTTTCAGAAATATGATATTAGATACCAATAGTCTTGCTTGCCAGACAGATTGTAGACTCGTCGTGACGGACGAGCAGGCTTATAATTTAGAGATGTGGCCGTTTCTTCTACCTGTTCCCAAACTGTACCAGCTGCATCTCGGCTCCGGGGCGAAGGCGACACGAAGCCGAGTCCGTGCAGTCCGCTCGCCCGCTCCGAGAGCCCCACCTCCGGCTCAAAGACAGGGCTTAAAGGGAGCGAATCAAGTGCCGGTACGGTGCAAAAAAAATTAATTAATAAATACAAAAACAGCGACGAATCGACGTCGCAAGGAAACGGCGACATACGAAGGATAAAAACCCCAAAAGATCCGTGCGCCTCTCTCCGTGACAGGTGTGGATCCGTGCTCCAGACTCCTGTCCTCCAGGTCACTGCCCATTCAGCCCGAGCAGGACCAGCGCTCCTAGAGGAAGGATGGGAGGTGGGGGAGTGGGTGTTAAATATTATGATGGAGCCCGTGCTGAAGCCTGCCTCGCCCGCGTCACCGGGAGCGGATCGGATTGGTTGAGTTTCACGGTGCGTCCAGCGAGCGAGTCTCGAGCTAGAGCCGCGCGCATCCTCGCTCTGCAACGCAGACCCTACCTGCAGGGACCCCCTCTGCTGCTAGAGGACGCTGCGGGACAAAAGTGAGCGATTCCGCCCACCCTCGGTTCCACGCAGCGCGAACACACACGCACGCACGCACACACACACACACACACACACACACACACAAACACACACACACACATCACTTCTATAGAGCGTTATTCTAATGCTCTCGTTTTATTCCATATTTCATGTCAACAGGGCAAAAAAAAGGTGTGGAGCAAAAAAGCCGTAATTGCGCCAGATGGATGAGGTGTAGGTCTCTCCCACCTGAGTACTTCCAAACTGAACATTTATGGATCTTGCTTAAGGCACTCTATATCCTTGGTGCATTACTAATTATAGATTAAATAATTTATTCTCCAAGTTGTATGTTTTCTGAGTAAAGTTTTTAATCTTTTGTAAGACAAAGCCGGTAAAGACACAGCTGCCATATGAAACCCTCTGCCTTTTCCCATAGGGAAGCTTCATTTAGGCTGAAACTCTAAGCCTTCCATTTCTAGAGTCAAGTGCACATCAATATTAATCGGGGCAGTTGCATATGGAGAATACAGCAGGTGCCCTCCTTTTAATCCTGAGCTTTTCTGTTCTGTTGCACATACAGATCAGAGCTTTCACATGTTCACACTGTACGACTCCTGTACAGAATTGCTTTAATGAGTCACTGAGCAGTTTAAAAAGCCCTCCTTAAACTGGAGCCAATTTTCTGCTCCCATTCAAGGTGTAACAAAGGATGTGGTACAGTAAAGATATCCTCCTTTCTCCTCTCGCCGCCCGCTTCCCGCCTCGCCTAACATAATTCACGAAAAGTTGCGAGCTCGCAAGAACATGCTATTGTGTCACACGAACTGGAAATTAAGCTTCATTACAGGTTATACAGAGTAAATGGGACGAAAGGTTGAAAACATCATTTTTTTCTTCACTTGTCTTTTGACCCCAACCTTAACCTTCACTGTTCATGAGGCATGTTAGAGCTTTGTAAATCTCCATGCCACCTGATTTTGTGGGGGCAGCTAAAGCAAGCTCATGTTGTAAGAGTTACAAAAATATTTAACAAACTCCTCACAGAGGTCTCCCAATGGTGTGAAAGCAAACAAGGAATCAACATTTCAGTGCTATGCTTAAACTGATTAGCATTCTTGCTATGAGGATTATCCATGGCTGGACTGCTGTTGAGGATTTAAGGTGGTCTTGGTTTAAGCATAGTAATAGGTCTAGTGTCAGAAATGGGGGTTGCAGTATCGAATGAAAAGATCTATAAAGATTGCATGGCTGATTTTGTAAATATGGATTTTATAAAAGTTTTTTTTTCATATCTGGACAATTGAGTGAGGCATTTTGGCAGAGGTTATCCAGTTAGGCTGACATAATATCCAGCTGTTACACTTACAATAGGGCTGATAAAAATTCTATTAAACCTAATGAATTCAGGTTGAAGTTTACTACATGACTGAATTTTGAGTGTAGTTTCTTTCCTTATCCCCCCTAGTGTTTATTCTGCTGATGAAATGGAAATCAACTAGGACATTTTTAACTAAAGTAATAACAATAATAACTTTCTGTATTAGCACTCTGTTGGCTCTCCATGTGTGAAATGTGACTCTATGTTGAAATGCTAGGGAGCAATGAGGGGCGAAAGGGGAGGGGTGAGAACTCCCTGCTGTGAAAACAATTCACAATTCGCCTCAGAGATCACCATGCCAAGATAAAATGCAAATTTTAAACACAACATTATTAATATAACTTAAAGACAATCATTTTTCAAACTTTCATGAGGACAACAATCTAGTTTGCTTCTGGTTTCTAAAATTAGGCATTACAGATTTGATTCTGTGCTAACATTGACTTATTTATATGAGGAAGGCCTTCATCTGATCTGTGCTAACAGTGAGACTTACAAAATAAATAACTAGAAATACACTATATGGACAAATGTATTGGGGTACACCTCTTAATTATTGTTTTCATGTGGTCGCTTACTTCCAGTGATAGACAATCTTAATGCTGCAGCAAACCAAGCCATTTTGGACAAAGCCAGGCTTGACTGAACTTGACTGGCCCACACAGAGTCCTGACCTCAACTCCATCCAACACCTTTGGGGTGAAGTGGAATGGAGATTGCGAGCCAGACATTCTTGTCCAACATCGGTGCCTTACCTCATAAATGCTCTACAGAATCAATAGGCACACATTTCCCACAGAAACACTCTTACTGAAAGCCTTTCGAGAAGAGTGTAAGCTGTTATACCTGCAAAGGTCCATGTTGGTGTAATGGTCAGGCATCCCAACACTTTTGCCCACATTGTGTAAAATAGACCATGTGCTACAGTTTCTTATTGGATTTTCTACCAACATCCAGTAGAGCTTCTCCAACCTTAGAGCAGTCATCATTTTAGAATGCATTTGTGAGTGGACTGTGGGTTGGTCAATTATGGGGAGTTAAGTTTAGGTTCCAAAACATGAGAGGATAAACTTCTTTTTCATTTGACCAGCCGGACTGGTTTCTGTGCTGTAGTTTCTGTTAAGTGCGCTAAGTTATAAATATAACTCCTCAGTATGAGTCATCCCTGACAACTCGTATTGAGTTACGGAGAAATGTGACACTTATGTCCTTATGAGGAAAAATGGCCAGGTGTTGCTGTGAATGATGTTTGAGCTGTGTTCTTAGACAGGGCTGAGGAAGCTAGCGTTTTTCAATAAAAGCAAACAACAGAAATGTGGAGGCCATATTATTGCTTGTTGTGAATTTATGGGAAAAAGGGTCTCTTTTATGCATGCCAGCAGGCTTTTTATATCAGGCTGAGGTAAACAACATTCCAACAGAGAGTTCAGTGAGGTCAGATTTAGCATTTTTGTCCTCTCACCAGCCCTTGTTGTTCCCTGGGTAATATCTCAGCATCGTATTTAGCGTCTGTTGTTGCTCAAGGTTTATGACCTTTGGCTCATAAATGGGACTGAAAGGGCTCAGACGTGGCATGTTTTGGCCCAGAAGAGCGGTGCATTACTCCTGGCATTGATCCACGCTCCTGGACCTACAGGCCACACCAAGCCAAGGAGGTATTTTAGGAATGGATCTTTGGACAAAAAAGTCTGAGGAGGTTTTAGTGTTGTCAGAGAAATCAATGCATATTCCAGATTCCAGACCATGTCTGCCTGAATGTGAACTCCTTGGGGCAGCACGCTGATTATTGCTTTTGGACTGGGGGTTAGTGATCCGCCCTGGCGCCCCCCTGACTATAAAAGTTGGTAAATAAGCAGGATGCCACAGTTATTTATTGTGACCATCACAATATTGGCAATATGATAAGGCCAAAAGCTCCAGTATAATACACCTAGCACACTCTTTGTTATAACAGCTTCACTCTGTAAATGAAAGCTCTAGCAAATCATCAGACATTTCTGTCATGTGTGCAAGCATGCTGACCAGTCTCTGATGTTCCTGGCGAGCATTCTGATGAATCACAGGCCTTCTCGCAGCCAAACAAACATGCACATGTTTTTTCCCTCCTCAAAATTACACAGGCCTGCCCTAAGCCATGTCGCATGAAGCAGTCACCGATGCGGCCTGTCGGCTCACGACATGTATACCAATGCAATTGCAATACGCAGCAGCACAAGCACCACATGTTGTGTTTCGTCCATATCATGCAGGCCTGCAAACAGGCCTTATTTACACAGCAGTGTGGAGGATAATTTCATTGTCTTTGTTTTCTGTTACACAAAACAGACTGTTCTTCTCGTTAAACATTCAGCGGTGAAGGGCCAGTTTGTTCTGAAGCAAACCAGGAGATATTTAAAGGCTTTAATGTGAGCAGGCGGACAACTGGATTGAGTCAGTGGTACAAATTGTGGCTAATTTTCCAACAACTAAGAAAGGGACTAGACAGTGGGGAAAAATTATCACACACAATTAATGAGGGCCTAATGTGGCGAGCCAGCTGGGAGGGGATAAAAACACTTTTCAGCAATAAAATTGGTTCACTTGGCTTCTCTGTGGGCAGCCGGTATGTGGCAGTGACCAGCCAGATCTGAGACAGGAATAGAGAGGGAAGAGTGACTGGCATGACAGTGAGTAATGCAGCACAGACGGAACAAAGGCACAAATCTGAATATAGCATCTCTGGGCTAAAAAACAATTCACCATTGTCACGCAAAAAATAAATAAAATAAAATAAAACAACAAAAAAAAAAAACAGGAAGCAAACAAAAACTTGCAAAGCTTATGCTGAGATCAAAGCCAGAATCTGCCGATGCTGTTTCCATTTTACTCGGTGGAATAGAGAGAAAAAAAATCTCGAGGGCCGCTCCTTCATTTTGAACTAACAAATAGTCATCGCGCTTGGCATTTATTTGTCTCTCTGTAAACGACAGTCTGCACTTGCATTTCTGCTCAAGGCAGATGAGTTCCTTCCATTATTGATGGCAGAGTCGTGTCTGACCTTTTACATGCTTACAGACACCATCCGCTGAGCTTTAATTATTAATATCAGTCCAGACGCAGCCCAAACGGTTTTTCTCCGGGAATGGAGAAAAATACTGCTTTCAGTGATATTGCATTTGTGAAAAATGAAGAGATGTTTTCCAGAAAAAAGCTTTCACTATTTGCTTTTGTGACCAGAAATGTCTTAATGGTAGAGGTCGTCTCAGTGAATGTTTTCCACTGTGTTCCAAGTGGCTGCAGGTAGATTTCCAGCAGCACTGCATGGGTCCTTAACTGTTACCGTGATAAGCATTACGGTATTGGCAGCACCCGTATCACAAAGTGTGCAAAATGCAAATGAGCCACTTACTAGCGCTTCATTCTATGCTGTAAGAATCCTGACCAGTCACTGATGTCTACCAAGGGCCCTTTTGGATGTATTTTGGAGGGAAAAAATGCAGGCCATTGCTTAACCACATCACAAGGATCCAGTGTTTTTGATATATCAGTAGGGATATTCCAATTGTAATTTGTGGTACAATATTTCTTTTGGTCCATATAAGGTCTAACCAGAAGCTTGATCAGTGTAATCGCAAACATTTCCCTAATGATTCATCCCCAACTGTGCAATTACTAGGAGATGTCTATACTAAATGGTAAGCATCATTAAGGTGGACTTCCATACTGATAATACAAAAAAGTTAAAGGACCTTTGGGAACCTGACCTTGATAGAGGCCAACTAGAATGTTATTTTTGTGATACACTATGCAATTTAATAGGATAAGAGATAAGATAAGATAAGATAAGATAACCCTTTATTACTCCCACAGGTGGGAAAATTGCATTGTTGCAGCAGCAGTATATGAATTTACAATTTACAATTCTACATCAATAGCATTTTTACACCAATTTTAAGACATGTAATGATTCCTGATGTTTCTGAGCTATGCAATAAAAGTCATGATCTTGAAGGAAGCCTTCTGTACTGTTTTTGGCATTGTACAAAAATTAATAATTTCTAGAATCTTATAAGAGAGCTTGAAATAATGTTTGTCCACCCTCTGCAACTGAGTCTAAAAACCTTTATGTACGATAATAAAGAGGAATTTCTTCGCATCTTCTACATATTTTTCTTCACTGTGCTCACAAATGGATTCTGCTAGAGTGGAGCGTCAGTACTGTGACGGACCTCAATCTGTATTAAGCCCTATGTACAGCTCTGAAAGCACATTTAATGATTCAAATTGTGATACCCTTACCTCAATATTAATGGGGCAGTGAAAGCTCTAAAACTTGCTACTGGACCTGCTCATTCATCTTCTTCTAGTTAGATGTCAATGTCTACTATATAAGCTCTTAATTTTAGCTTTAACTTTACGCTATGTGGACAAAAGTATTGGGACACACTCGTTTTCCAGGGTTTGGGCTAGACCCCTTACTTCCAGTGACGGACAATTTTAATGCTTCGCCATACCAAGACGTTTTGAACAACGTCATGCTTCCAACTTTGTGGACACAGTTTGAGGAAGAAGCTTTTCCATCCCAGCATGACTGTGCCCCAGTGCACAATGCAAGCTCCATCAAGACATGATTGTATGAGTCTGTTGTGGAAGCCAACATCAGTGCCTAACCTCATAAATGCTCTACAGAATGAATGGGCACAAATTCCCACAGTAACTCCAAAATCTTGTGGAAAGTCTTCCAAGAAGAGTGGAAGCAGTATGGAGGGGCACCGACTCCATATTAAAGTCTATATATTTGAATCCAATTTCATTACAGTCCCCGTTGATGCAATGCTCAGTCCCAATACTTTTGTCCATATGGTGTATATCGGTATTATGACATGTATAAGTTGTGACATTATTTGCATGTAACACTGACACTCTGTTATACCACAAGACATGAAAATATCATTCAGCTCTAATCACCGGGTTTCAAAAACAAACTGGAGCACGGAGAAACTGGCCGTGCGATTGTATTTTGCTCTATCTGCCAGTGACCTTGTTGCAGCTGGTGAACTTGCATCCATAATGTATCTGCCCTCACATCGTGTTGGCGAGTGCAAGGTGTAATTTCTTACCTATAGTGGATGCATGAATCACAGCTTGTCAGTGTAACATCACTTCACCTGATCATCCGTCTGGTGAGATGTTGCCCCGTCTCAAGCCACAATCCGTCTCCCCTCCACTCATCACCGTAATGGGGCCTGGTTGTCATACAATACCGGAGCACCATTGACGTGACACGAAGCCAGATGTATGACAACACCTCCTGTCCCTGGGTGTTCCGATCACGCCGCCATTACTTACACTTTGTCTGCAGCCCCTGGCTTCATTGGGATGACATTCAGCACATTTGATCATTTCCGTCCAGGCCAGTTCTCTCTGCATTCCGACCAGAGTCAAGCTAGTATAAGTAGTCAGTTAGGGCCTCAGAGCCCCAGGAGGCATTGCAGGCATGTAGTTGTATGTATATATTATTTAAAGACATCAAACATATGTATTATTCATTTATTTTATGTATATAAACAGATTAGTTCATTTTTAGTTTCTTTTGTATATATTTATTTGTTTGTTTGTTTTATGTTATAGGACCTATATCATGAAAAATTTAATTTCTTTTTTTCAAATAAAAGAGTTTCATGTGGTATGTAAACATTGTTAAAAGTTTAAAACGAACTGTGCACTCCCCAGTGCACAATTTCTATGTCCGTAGTCCAAGGACAAACTGCAAAATCAGCCAGTTCTGTTCACATCTTTTTTTTTTCATGTGCATAAATCTGTATAAATCTGTCCATTCAGTCCAGAGCAGTTTTCTTCACCCATTCACAGTGAAGTTATGCACCACCAGTCAAAAGTTTTTGCACAAAGACTTTCTACATTTGCAAGTTACTCACTAAATATGTAATAAAAATACACTCAATATTCTTTGCTAACAAATAAATTTACAGTATGTTCACAATTGTAGTACCTTTATTAGCCATAAAAAGGTCATATATTTATTAATGACCTATAAAAGGCCGATTAATATTACTTATAATGTGGATCACCAGTCAATTGTTATTTATATTTAATAAGCTCTTAGGGGTTACTCAAAAGGATGAAACAGTTAACTAGTGCATTTAAAGTTAAAGGACAGTCTAGAATTTGACACTGCATCACCACTCAACCAGTTAATAGGATGTCAGACATGCACTGTTACAGATTCTTTCAAAGTTATAAAGGAAACTTGTTTTATTTGACATGTTTTCATTTATAGTTGTTCACTCAACAACTTTCCGATGCTTAACAAGAATACAAATTTGCAATTTATGAAATAAATGGATGAGTGGTAAAAAACTTTTGACTGGTAGTCTATGTATTTCAGCCTGGACTGCTTTTTGAATGATACACAGTACAGGGCAGACAATTAGATGAGGTCATTTATGTAGTACTGGTCTTAAAGGCAGAGTAAAAAATGTCTGGAAACACAAAATAATGCAGTAAAAGGCTTTGTAGGCAATGGCCACCCTTTGAAACACTATTAAAATGAATGCAATTAATACATTTGAAATATCATGAGTGGGATAATTTGAAGTATAATGTTACTTAGGGACTCTTCAAAAATGGCTCTGGCCAGAGGGATCTTTCGAAAGACTAACCCAGAGCGGCCCAGTCTAATCAAAGGCACCTTACACCGGCTGCCACCTCTCTAAGCCGCCTTTTCCAAAGTGTCATTGTATGTGATTACTGAGCAAACACATTTGTCCTATGGGCTCTGCTGTTGTATTGTCCTCCAGTCCCCCAAACAATTAACCCACCGCTGCGCCGTGGCTAGCTGACGTCAGGCCGAGATCTGAGTGTGGTGAGTGTCAGGAGCAGATTTTGTCAGGGGTCTTAATAGGGACTTTCTGACAGAAGATGATTTGTTTTCTGTGAAGCGATGGGCAGACAGCAATGCAGGAGATAAGTGCGTGTAGATCACAGAATGCAGAGATGGGGCGGATGTAGCTGGGATTGGAAGGGGAGGAGTCAGGGGCAGATGCTATCAGAACCAGTCCCTTTGGACTGACATGTCAGTGGAATAACGTATGTTTGAGATGGCAGCTGAAGGAACAGTAGATTACAAGCATATTGTGAGGTTGCAAAGGTTGTTCTGCAATAAAATGCATAAAACGCATCTTAAAAAAGGGATGAAACACTTACTGTTTCCAATAATTTATTGCACTATAAAAACTCTGATCGCTATACTGTTATACTGATAGTATAAATTATAGTTATAATGATAGTATAAATTGTACTGTATATACATTCTGATAAATGTGCATGATTAGAATAGCAAATAGCCTGCAATAGTAAACAGCCCACCACAATGAAGTTGCAACAAAGTGTGTCTGGAACTCGAAAACTGATATTAAGGCCCACAGAGTCCTTTGCCGTGATTACATTCAGACTTTTTTGTCATCTCTTTTTTATATAGAAGTTACATAAAGATAATGTGCTTTCATCTCTGCTGCATCAGTTGGTTAAGATGCAAAAGGCATCAATCTATCACTCGACTGGTTGAAAAAAATGTTTCTATCACTTATGATAGAAACACGCACACACACACACACACACACACACACACACACACACACTGACAATCCTAATTCTTCTATTGCAGTGAAAGTGTAAGAAAGGAGACAGTGATGCTGATACTAATGTCTCGTCTTAAAAGGTAAATAAAAAAACACACAAGTTAACAGTAAACATGTTCCAAATACTATGAAAATACACATTCAGAATGTTTCAAAACCTATTTTTTGACTAAACCTGTTATGTATGTATATATGTATGTATGCATGTATTTTTCTTCTGCAAAATAGATGTCCACAACTTCCAAGGGCTTTCTGCAGACCACCACATAAATACATGAGGTTTAAAGTGTATCAATATAATATCTGCACTGAAATGATTTCAGTGTTAAACTTTCTATTATAAAATAATAACACAATAATACTAGAAAACAATGCAATATTGTGCATCCCTGCATATTTGCTACTAGAAAAAAAACATCACAAGGCTTAATTCTTGCTTAAGAGGCTATCACGTCTCCCCCTGACTCCCAAGTGATTGCAGGCACGAGAGCAGACTTCCATTTCACTGCTTTTTATTTAAACAAATCAAGAGGCGCGAGGGCCAATAAACAAAACTCAATGCTTTTCCAAAAACTCAAATGGAGTCAAGGAAAACACAACCAGCCACTATGACCGATGACCCACCAGAGAACAAGCAGCAGATGAGGCGTGTGAGGAAGAGGAGTGGCTCCTGGGAGAACTCTCTGCGCTCTCTCAGGAGCTAATTGCGAGGGACATGGCTGCCTTCATCATGGCAGTCTGGCTAGCCCGTTAACCAGCGAGGAGGAAGCGGGCAGGGAAGCCCGCCTTAAGCACACCAGCTTGGAAGCCGGCCACGAGGGAAAGTGTCACTGGCAGTCTGGCTAGCCCCTCGACCAGTGAGGAGGAAGCGGGCAAGGAAGTCCGCTTTGAGCACACCGGCTAAGGAGCCGGCTACGAAGGATGAAATCCCTTGCGCTCTTTCGGTCCTCCCGCTTGCAACGGGAACGCTGCAGGAACATGTGAGGGGACAGCAGCGCCAGCTGGACCTGCTTAAGAGGTTGGTCGCAGATCTGGTCGTTGCTCTCGGCCAGCAGCCCACAGCAGCCATGCTCCCAAGCGACGAGGCGACGCAGCATGTCTCGCTTCTCCACAAGGCCACGCAGCCCGGCTCGTGGCTCCTCGAAACCATGCAGCCCGTGTCCCTGCTCCTCGAGGATGTGCAGCCCGTCGCACCGCTCCTTGAGGATGCTCAGCCCGTCTCGCCACTCCTCGAGGACATGCAGGCCATCTCAATGCTCCTTGAGGACCCACAGCCCTTCTCACCGCTCCAAGTGGCCGCGGTCCAGCGTCCTGTGCCTGTGACGAAACGGCTCCAGCCCCCTGTGCCAGCGTCAAGAAGGCTCCCGCCTCCCGTGCCAGCGTCAAGAAGGCTCCCGCCTCCCGTGCCAGCACCAAAAAGGATCCCGCCTCCTGTGCCAGCACCACAAAGGATCCCACCTCCCGTGGCAGCACCAAGAAGGCTCCGGCCTCCCGTGCCAGCGCCAAGGCTAAAACAGCCCAGACAGGGCCCATGTAGCTCATTAGCTGGGCAGCTAGGCCCATTAGCTGGGCAGCTAGGCCCTGAGGCCCTAGAGAGGGATAGCCAAGGCACTGAGACCCTAGAGAGGGATAGCCAAGGCACTGAGGCCCTAGAGAAGGATAGCCGTGGCTCAGAAGCTCAGGGTGGGCTTAACCGAGGCTCAGGGGCCCAGGGAGGGCTTATAAATGGCTCAGAGGCCCAGGGAGGGCTTAGTAGTAGCTCATAGGCCCAGGGAGGGCTTAGTAGTAGCTCAGAGGCCCGGGGAGGGCTTAGGGATGGCTTAGCAGTGGCCCAGAGGCCCAGGGAGGGCTTAGCAGTAGCTCTGAGGTCCTAGAGGGGCTTAACAGTGGCTCAAAGGCCCAGGGAGGGCTTAACAGTGGCTCAGAGGCCCAGGGCGGGCTTAACAGGGCTTTAGAGAGCTGAGAGGGGCCTTTAGCAGCTACAGAGGGGCCAGCAACCCCACCAGTGGCTGGGGGTCTTCACCTGAGGGGCCTACATGGGTGGAGCTTGGACCCTAAAGACAGTGAGGAGCTCCATGGAGAATGCTTGGCCATTGAGGACAGCAAGGTGCTCCCTGCCGAGGGGCTTCCCAAAGGGGGCCTTGTCCACCAGGACAGTGAGGGGCTCCACCTGTAAGGACAGTGATGGGCTCCCTGCAGAGGGGCTCCCGGTAGGGGGCTCCACAGGCAAGGACTGGGACTCTCAAAGTGGAGAGTCCCATGGGAGACCCATGAGGATATAAGGGTTTGTATTCTGTGTTCAGGTGTGAGTCAACTGTCATAGTGGCTGGTTGTGTTTTGCTTGACTCCTTTTGGACTTTTGGAAAAGCATTGAGTTTTATTTGTGGGCCCTCATGATTTACTTGTTCAAACAAAAAGCAGCGGAATGGAAGTCTGCTCTCGCGCCTGCAATCACTTGGTAGTCAAGGGGAGATGTGACAGAGGCAAATAAATTTTAAAATGACTGTATCTTTCAAGCAACACATAAAGGAACGTTTGCACGACAGTAATTCAGTTATTTGGAAATAAATGGAGGCCCAGCCAGCAGTGGGTTAAACAACAGCTGGTGTGGCTTGAGGATGCTGATTCAGTAAAAGCAATACAGTAGGGATATCTCCACTCTGTGTGGTCTTTGCTGAAGCTTTGGATAAAGAAAAGCATAGAAATCCCCTCAGTCCAAGCCAAATCCTGTCACTTTAACCTTTCTCAGATTCCCCCCCAGGACATATGCTGGCTAAGAGTGCACCAAAGGACTGTGTTCTCAGCAGTCCATAGAAGTGCATTTCTGCAGACAGGTTGCTGACATTGGTGAGCAGCTTTATTGCTTCTCATTTGAAAATCTCTTTGACTGTAATGGAATGAAAAAGCATGGTTTTTAGCAGGCATGCATATTCATCACGCAGCGTGGAGTTAAACAGTGAAAAACATTTTCCAGTTTCCTAGAGCAGACGCCGGTCATAAAGGACTGTTAAAAAAAATAAAAACACGAGACATGAGAAGTTTAAAAACAGAACCCCTACGATTATTGCCTCCAGTCACATCATTCTGGGACGAGCAAGGCCACCGCTGGGTTGCATTTCCTCTTCTCCACTGGGGATAGACGGCAAAGTGCAGCCTGTAATCTCCTGCCTGCCTGCTTTTTTTACAGAACTGGACACGATGACATTCAGAGGTCATGAGCTGCAGGATTTCAGGCTGCTGTGCTTTTAATTTTAGGCCAGATTAACAAAAAACAGAGCACTCTAATCTTAACACTGTGTTACATAATCTTGACCTATTCATGCTCATATTTTTCCTGGAGCCTCATTTGAAAATCTACCAGTACAGCGTTGAAAAACAGACACAGCAAGTTAACAGACACAGCATCATGGTGGTATGTCATGGTGGTGGTGGCCTAGTAGGTAGGATACTTGCCTCTGGATCAAGAGGTCATGGGTTTCCAATTCTACCTTCAGCAAACCACCACTGGCTTCCTGAGCGAGATCCTTAACCCCAAGTTGCTCCAGGGAGACTGTCCCCTGTAGTTAGGAAAAGGAAGTCGCTTTAGAAAAGAGCGTCTGCTAAATGCCGTAAATGTATACACGATATACGCACTGCTGAGGAGACTAATTTTCTGTACACATTTAAACATTGTCTGTTTCCAGAGCAGGTTTAGTGTTGTGATGTAGTTTTATTCCTGCTGTCATACTTTATTGTCACTGAAATAACTGAAAGGTGTGGTTGTCTGCAGAAATCCACCACACTGGAAAAAAATAAAAAAAACCAGAACAAATTTGTAAGAATTTTTTTTTTATTTCACATTATTTGAATGTGCATTTTTTGTTGAAAAGTTTATAGTTTTTTGCTTGTTTGTTTGTTTGTTTTTGCATCACCAATTAGCAGAATAGCGTGTTAGGTTACTACCACTCCTCTTATGCTTTCAGATGACACAGATTGTTATTCAAATTCACCCATCCGTGAACAAAACTATGATCAGATTTATGTGTTAGTTGTGACTTGTGTGTTTGTGTGTGTGTGTACGGGGGGGGAGGTGGTGTGTCTGTGTTTCACGGACTCACAGAACAGTAAAAACTAACCCTAACATTACAAATAATGTTAAATATTAGAAGAGTGCAAACACAATCAAATTCATAAGTAAGCTGAGTACTTATATTAGCTATTTTTCAAATGCTCAAAAAACTAAAACTGAAGGAGATTATTCAGCTACAATAAAATTATATATTTATGTAATTTATGACATGAGTTGCAACTCAAATCTCAAGTAACTTAACTATGTAGGGTTTATCAGTTTGGCCAATTAACTTAAGCTTAAGGTCAAACCTGTCTAATAGGACAAGCGAGACATTACTATTGGACAGTTTTCAACCTTGGGCTTAAGTGATCTGTACTGTTTTGATTTTGTATGCATGTATTTGTGTACTGTGTACAAATGACTAGTGTTTAGTAACGTAGTGAACTCAGTTGGTCATGTCTGCTAAACTCAGCAGTGTGCACATCTGATTTGGTCCAAGGACAGAGTTGTGATTTATAGTGAAGTAGTGTTAACTTTTGGTTTAAACCTAAGTATATCACATATACACTAAATGGACAAAAGTATTGGGACACCAACCGCAACTTTAATGACTTTGCACCCAAATACATGGACTTTAATACGGATCTGGTCCCCCCACTGCAGTGATAACAGCTTCCACTCTTCTTCGAAGGCTTCCCACAAGATTTTGGAGTTTCTGTAGGAATTTGTGTCCATTCATTCTGTACAGCATTTATGAGGTCAGGCACTGATGTTAGATGAGAAGACCTGGCTCACAATCTCCATTCCAGTTCCTCCCGAAGGTGTTGGATGGGGTTGAGGTCAGGGCTCTGTGTGGGCCAGTCAAGTGCTTCCACACCGAACTCATGCAATCATGTCTTTTTTGGACCTTGCTTTGTGCACTAGAGCACAGTCATGCTGGACCAAAAAAAGGTTCTTCCCCAAACTGTGTCCAAAAAGTTGGAAATTGCCCTTCACTGGAAGTAAGGGGCCACCTGAATTCAGTAATTCAGTAAGAGTGTCCCAATACTTTTGTCCATATAGTGTATGTTCCTGGAATATTCCCACACAGTCTTCCCCCGTGTTCACAGGAATGTTGTTTTCGGGAAAGCAGTGAGAGGGAATGTCTGTGCCAGACAGGCGTCCTACATTTGTGTCAAGGCAGGGCAACGGGATAGAATCAGATTGTCCCCTAGAGTAATGATTGCCATCCTTCTTGTGCTGACGTTCACACATTAACACGTGCACACACATACAAGGGTAAATCGATAAGTGTGAGCAAAGGCTTGGGGCAGATTCAGCAGAAAGGGGGATAAAAACCTTTAGGTATGGAGGGGAGGGGATGGTCTGGCTTAGTTTGGAACCACTCATTCCGCTGAAAGGGTTAAAAATGCCTTGGTCTGAGACCAAGGAATGTATGAGAGAGGGGAGCTATTTAAAAAATCCTGTTAAATACTATAATTTTTATTAGCCAATCCAGATTAAATTCTGCATAATCTATATGGTTTCACATTTTCTTTAGTAGAGGAAGCAATAGTTGCTAGACTGATACATGGGACACAAACAGAGGATAAGAAAACAGAGCTCACGGCAGTATAAGGATGAAATGTAAAGTCATTTGGTGGTTTGGGACTGATTTGAGTCTGGGTTTGGTGTCGCAACCATTGGCTCATTCCTCCTTTCAGTAACGTAACAGTTGCTGCTTGTGAAAGAGCTTGGTCACCTTGTGGGCTGTTTCCTGTCTCCCTCCTTCAGTATTTATATATGGGTTAGCGTGGGGTGGCTACACTTCCAGGCCTGCACTCTACATCACTGCCCAGATGGAGGGATGACAGGGCAGGGGAGGGCAGAGTGATGGTCTGTGGAAAACTTGAGGCTTGCTTGCTGCTGTTGTTTTTGGCTGGAGTCCCTCTACCCACCCCAGAAGCGCCATAATTAGGCAGGAGTCAATGAGCCCGCATAGGAGGAGGTCACACTGGTGATCAGACTGTTTGCTTCATGGTCTGGGCCGAGACGAGACAGCGATGTCCACACCGAGGCCCACGCCAGCATCCGATCATGCAAATCCGCTCACAGGAAACTAGCCATATTTGTTCAAAAAGCGAAGTACAAGTCACATGTGGCTGCAGCTGCAACTGTACAGGGCCGACCACAAAATGATTCAGAGGTGTGATGTTCTTCCAAAGAATGATGAGTGATGAAATTTCGTGGCCACTGCTAGCCACGCTATTTTTTGCCTTGTTTACTGTCAGAGGGCTGTGAGCTGAGTAATAAATTCAGAACCACCGTAAACTGTGGCCTACAGTAACTTTCACAGTGGTCTGTTGGGGAGGACACAGTTGCAGTTACTTGATTGGAGTGCCACAGTGTTGATAAACACACATCTCTTAAGTAAGTGGATATATTTATTCAGAAATATAGACAAACAGTCACAAAACCACAGATTTAGGTAGAATTGTGGTTTTGAATGAATGTCAATGAAGTATTATCTCTATATAGATACAATATGTAAGTAAAATATAATATATAAATATAAATGATATATTGTAGCTGTCATACCAAGTTATCATAACTCTTTCTTTAAACCCCATAACTCTTTTCAATCTCAGCTGCTCTTTTCAATGAACCTTTAACAAATATAGGGGCTGTAAAATGGCATAAAGTTATTTTACATTTCATGTTGCATTTTAATATACCGAATACGTGTTCATAGATTCATTTTTTAACAGTTTTTTTCTGTGAAAATAAAGGGCTTGTTCCAAAAACACATTATAGACTACTTTCAAGAATTCAGTTTTTTTATAATATACATTGTTAGTTTTGAGCTTCGATTATGGAAAATTTAAGGCTATCTTATGACTGGTACTAGTATTTACTTCAAAAATAAATAGCCGAATAAAAATTCTTTTGCTATATAGATAAAGAACATATTGGAATGAGATTCATCAAATATAATACATAGGTGTAAACCTAATGTGCATTACATAGAATAAATACATGATATAATTGCTGTCTGGGTAAAACCAGCTACACCCATTTTTGTCATTGTTTTTGCATATTTTTGTATAATTATTTGTATATGTTTTAGATATGTTATAGATAATATATTGTTTTCTTTTTGACAGAAATTATACACTATCATGTACTACATATAATAGTAGGCAGCTGGTGGCCTAGTGGCTATCAGAAAGTCACGGGTTTCAATCGCAAGACTGCTAGTGACACCTCTGAGGTACCCTGAGCAACGTACTGTCTCTGGGCGCTGTGTTCCTGACTGCCTGCTGCTTCACTTGGTGAATGGGTTAAATGCAGAAGAAGAATTTCATGCTGTACACACTGTGTGCTGTGGTGCGTTCAGGTTTGACAGAATAGTGACTTTACATATCAAAAATAGTACATGGATAGTACAAGTAATTCACATTGGAAATTTCCCTTTACATCATGTCGATTCCACTTATTGAATTTATATGTTATAGATATGTTACATATTATAGATATATAGTTTTATTTTGACATAAATAATACATTGTTAAATTATATACTACATTTCAAAAATAGTACATGGATAATTATAGCTATAACAGTTTAATCAGGTAACATAGCTATAAACTCTCCACATTTCATGGTGTGTTAAAAGAATTCACAGGTGGCCTTCATATGACCTTATTTCATGAGCTGTGTACCAGATCCATAGCGATCACCAGCCCTTAGGCTGCAGTTTGATGCACAAACAGAAAACATCTCATGAATAAAGAGTGTGTTGAGGACTTCTGACACCAGCAAAAGTGCTCCGGTGATTCAGATCACTAAAACACTGATTGCTTGTTTGAAGATGATGAAAAAGAGAAAATGATCTTTAAAAGCTCTTCAATCAAAAGACCTGAAGATACAGTATCTGTGCAGAACTGAGGTACTGCATTTTTTGTGTTCATCAAGATGTTCTGACACAAGGTGTAATGAAATGTGTGATGTTGTAGACCTCAAAAGCTCAATTACAGCCCACCTTTGTTCCAGGATATGACAGGAGAAGAAAAAGCTCAATGACTGGTGTTTATCATTGAGCACTAAAGTGCATCTGTATCACTCATTCATTGCTGCCATGATGTCCCTTAAATATAAAAACACTGTCTCTGTCTGCCAGCACAGTGCTACAATATGTTCTGGTTTGTAAAATGATACACTTGAAATGAAGAAGTAATAAAAAAGTGAACCATAGAAGCACCGCTATGGCATCCCCAGTAACTACAAGAGTGTGTTCATATTATTTCTCACTCATAGCTCAAAGTGCAAATTTGAAATTATGCATCAATACCACGTATGTATTTGTAATTGGATAAAGATAATTGTTTACATATACACATGATTGCTACGTATACACATACACATTTTGCCATGTTTCTGTGATAATGAAACATAGAAAAGAGTCATAGGGTCAGGCTTGAACCTGTTGATACAGAATGTAAATTGACTGTAAATTGCAAACATAATTACTGCATGACTATGTAATTAAGTTGAAAATATGTAATAATAATTACATTTAAATGAAAATGAAAGCAACAAATCGACTTCTAAGGGACAGTTTTCTCAAAGTAAAAAGTCTGGTCACCAAGGGCCTTGTTGTGGCTCATAGGTGGAGTTGGGGGAAATGAAACAAAATATTTGTTCAGGAGAGAAACAAGTTGAAGATCTTTTGTCACGGCGAAGACCTGAATGACTGAAAACTGCCCAGTTGTGGCGTGAGGGAAGAGCCCACTCGCGGAAACACACGAGAGAGCGGGTTGCCCACGCAGTTA
>JBBJLS010000028.1:10260902-10279248 GCA_037577275.1 Bryconaethiops microstoma | reverse complement strand
TGAGGGGCACGTAATTGGGCATTAGAGCTCAATGTCTGTGTACTGTGTTACCTGCTCTTCCTACCTTTATACCTGGCATGACGTCATTTCCGAACCCGATTGACGACACGTAACCTGGTGCACGTGACATCTTTAACATCAAGCAAACACTCCTTCCAACTATTTCACATTGTTTGTAGTTCCAAGATTTTTCCAGGGAGTCCACTAAAGTTTTTGGGTGTCTTAAATGTCAGTCAGGGCAATTTGGACCCCATGAACCCCCCATACTTTGCACCCTGGTTATGCTATCATTACAAAGTAATAGCACTATGTCAAGGCTGGGCTGACAGCAAACTAGTAAGGTCATGTTTTTATGGACCCGCACGGGGACATACTCATGCTGCATCAGGCTGGAACCAGAAAATTGTCCAAAATTTATTTGTATTGTGACACATTAACATTGCCCTTCAGTGTAACTAATGGGCCGTTATGCCACCTCCACCAAACTTTACTGTTGGCACTATGCATTCAAGTGGGTAGCGTTTTCCTGGCTTCTATGAAACCCAGATTAGTCTCTCAGTTAGGGAAGTGTGATTCTTCACTCCAGAGAATGCACTGGTGGCTTGCTTTGCACAGTTCCAGCTTGCTATTGCACAACTTTTCTTTGCACATAGTGCTCATGCAGCTGCTCAGTCAAAGCCATTTCATTAAGCTCCAAATTCACAACTCCTGAGCTGACGTAGGCACTATGCTTTTCAGCACACAGCAACTTTTTACTTTATATTCTGTATCGACATCTTCAAGTACTTCTGATGTTTTTCTGCTTGCTTCATTATCAAGAAACAGCAAAAGTGTCAAATGCAAAGTGTTTAAATGCAAAGCATGCTAAAATCAAATCTCTACTTCCAGTTGAAAGTACTCGTGTGGTGTTGGATATTTAGAATGCACACTTTCAGTGTAACTTCTCAGCTTGTTTCAAAGAGCTTGTTTCAATATGGTACCTTTTTTTAAAAATGTACCAGCCTTTTTATTTAAGTGGGAGCTTTTAGGCATGTATTTATCAAAAGCATATGATCTAGTCTGAAAAACAAAGAAAATTTGCATCAATATTAATCTTGATTGAAGTTTTTCTAGACATCGAAAACATTTCTCAGTTTTTTTTTTGGTTTTTTTTGGATACTGTATTTATCCCGGAGGAAATTATTTTTAATTAATTATATTTTTGTAAGTAGCTTGTCTCAATATAACTCCTCTTGTTTAAATACTTTTACAATTATCAACCAAAAATCCAGATGTGTTGTTCTTGTTCTTGCCTACATTAATATACAGTGTGTGGTCCTAATCTAAGAAGATAGGGATAGAGTACATAAATCTTTTATTAGCACTTCCAGTATAGGAAAGGATGTATGCACTCACCTTGTTCTAACAAATCTGAGCTTTTTCAGATTGAAGCAGACAATAACCTGCACTCATTTCATCATTATCCAGACAGCAGCTGGTTGCAGAAATTGCCATCACGCAGTCTGACCACAGCCAAAATGCGAAGGTTCTTAGTTCACAGAACCAAGTTTATGCTCCACCAGATGTCAGATGTCCTGGAGTCACAATGATGTGGCCACTGGCACTCTGACCTGGTCACTGTGGTGTGCGCAAGGACCTCAGAGTAAATAACTGGTCGGAACGGTTGACTTTTGTGTGTCCTGTCACTTACGCAGCTGGATTCTTTGTGGACTGAATTAACCCAGTGAGGGTCACATTCGTGTAATTTACCCACAATTTGCTGATGCCTGTGTTCTTTGTGGAAAGTCACTGTGAGCTGGAAAAAGTAAGGATGACAGGACGCGACTCTATGATGGAAGCGATGCAGACGTGCCTACCAGATTTGACCTTCTATTCTGATGCACTTGCAGTGCTGTGATTGAGCTGTCACTCAGTGGCCAGAGAATTGGTTTGCTTCTGTTTTGAGGCCAGTTTGAAAGCTTTTCATATTTTTTAAGTGAGGTTTAAAAAGTGTTGAGGAAGTTGGTCCTACATCAGGCCTCAGGGTAGTCTCTCTTCCTGTTGTCCTTACCTTGTCCCCTCTGGCACATCCTCTGGGCATGTCCTGGTTAAATATTTCTCAAGAGAAAAAAAATGTGCATTCTCACACACTACTATGCCATACCAACCATTTAGTAAAGTACGGTCTGAAATACATTTGCTGGTGCTTGGCCCCCTATATTGCTACAATCTAGTTTATAGACAGATTAAATTTTATTTACAAATATGTTTTATAATTGAGCGCTTGCACCACTGATTACTTTTTTGTGAGAAAGTGTTTGCGCTAACTTTGCTGCAGCACTGAAGCATATGTATTTGCATCACTGCATGATATATTTTAAAATTACTTAATCTCAGTGGTGTAGTGGAGTCTGGATAGGTGTGTATACTGCTCCTTTATAAGCACCCCCATGCAAGCCTATGTGTATCCATCCACACACTGTGAACACATGCTATTTTCCAATATAATGTAGAACAAAAAAGTCTGGACTGAAAGTGTACAAATGTTGGTACAAATGTAATACAGTACACTATAAGCCAATATAATCATCAGAATAACTAAAGGCTGAGATAATAAAATGCAATTAATCTTTACACTGGAACAAGGTTTTTGGTGTTAGTGTCATCTTCATTATTTCCAAACTTGAAATAAAGTGTTTTTAAATGTTCATGTCTACACTAGACTAGCTGCTACCTTGCTAGCATTTTATTTTATCAGTGCATGCTGAGCAGCACATAACGCATTCACATACATTTTCTCCAAACATTTTTTGTTTGGAATTTTGAATCAAATGTGATCAATAGTGCATAAAATAATTGAGAAATGCACATTTTACACAGACACACTCCCACAAATTGCAGAAGCAATAACCAGAAAAAAATGATGCCTCTTATTTTTTTCCATGGCTGTATGTTCAAAATGGGTTATTTAAGCAATGCCATAGAACGACTTTTGATTTCCCAAAGAATCTTCCAACTTTATAAAAAGGTTATTCAAACCTCATGCACACAAATCTCACACAAACATGGTTCTTTTGGGAACCTAAATGGTTCTTCTATGGCAGATCTCAAAGAACCCTTTCTTCCTCCTTTTAAAGCAGCTGGTGGCACGTAACACATTCACAATCCATAGTTGAGACCAAATCGAAGTCGAGTACAAAATGCACTCATAGACATATATAAATGTTCTGTTGTCTATACGGCAAATCTGTCTACTTTGGTAAACATTATACTCTGGTGTATACGCACTGCCACACCATTCTACAGATGGTAAAATTCAAAATTACATGTAGACTTCAAATCACTGCCGTGTGACCATGGGATGAGCTCCAGTAAACCCTTGTCCTTGGTCATGGATTAGTGGCTCAGAATAAAGGACTTCAAAATATATTCAAAGCACCAGTGCATCTGATCATAAACTAATGATCAGAAAATGTTAGATTAAAGGGCAAATCCATCAGGTAATTTTAGGATTAAGAGCTTTTTTAAAGCTGCTGAATAAATTAAGTGCAGTTTTTTGCTCACTTATGTAAGAAGTGCTTCATCACTCAGAAAAAAATAAATGCAAGATTTGTTGTTTGCCCTTGGACCAGAGACAAGGTTGACATTTTGACCACAATAGATGTCACCCAGCCTAGTGTCCTGTGGGTGAAAGAACAGCTGCGGTCAAGCATTACTCATTAACCACAAGGTCAAACTGGCTCAAAGTTTCCTTATAAGTCCAGGTTCTGAACACATTAGATTATATTCAAAACGGTAAAATTGAGCTTTCTATTGGGATTACTACCATAAATCTATACATTGCCAGCACAGAAATTAGCAATAAAACAAGGCTTTATGCACATTGTAAGCATTTTAAACTTCAGGCTAATGTGTGTAATTCTAAAACAAGAATGTGCTTGAGAGAGAAATTAATTCGGCACATAAACAAGGAAC
This sequence comes from Bryconaethiops microstoma, assembly GCA_037577275.1. Lineage (NCBI taxonomy): Eukaryota > Metazoa > Chordata > Actinopteri > Characiformes > Alestidae > Bryconaethiops > Bryconaethiops microstoma. The sequence continues at coordinate 10,275,294 of JBBJLS010000028.1, read as the reverse complement.
AATATGTTACCCGTAGCTGTTTTGCTCGTCTTTATCGGTGCATAACGTGATTAATAACATTGCCGGGGCTGCGTCGGCGAACAGGATTAATAAAAAGTGAATGTGATCACAGCACAGAAAGTGGGGATGCTTACTGCACGCCATGGACTGTGTGGAAAACTCAAACATATTAATATATATAGTCTCATTCATGAAATGTTTACCTCCTTCGAATGGTGCCACCTTGGAAGCGCTTCCACATTCAAATACAGCACCAGCTGCTTTGCTCCACCAGTCATATAAATCTGTTCAGCTGGTGAGTAAATATTTGAGTGACAACTTGAAAAAGTGAAGAAACTGAAAGCAGCTAAGGGGAAAAAAAAGTAAGAAACAACATATTCATCAAAACAGTAAAGTGAGGGTGCAGAAATGTGACAATGTCTGTCAGCTGATTTCACTTTGAATATTTGGGACGATGGAAAAAACTCAAACTGGCTTTGCTCATTTCATAGCTTCAATGCAGCCTGTCAGTGACAAAAAGGCCGTATTTCTTTCCTGAAACAGCCATTTCAGCATAGAGATTAGCCCACATCCAACATGAATACCACTGGCTGGCTGCCCTGAAGGGTCAAAAAAAGAAATCTAATTCAAAGTCAGTGTGACTATCCACTCCCTTTTGTAATTCATTTTCATGTGGATTAGTCATGCTAGTAAAAGCTAGCTTGGACCTGCATGACATTCAAAAACCTAATGGTTAGAACTTCAGAGGGCCCCAGATGTTGTATGCAGATCTCAGTGTTCCACACCCTTGAAAAGGTTCCTAAATGGTCCTTGGACATACAGCCATGGAAAAAAATAAGAGACCACTTTTCCTTTTTTCTCTGTTCACCATTTGTACAATTTACAGCAGTGTAAGAGTATGTAATGAGCAGAGGTTTATGAACTATTGCAGTAGAGCTGTGTAAAAAATAAGAAATGCCTTCATATGTCTTGTAAGTGCAATAGTGTTTCTATATCAGCTATTCCCTGTGTTGTATTCCAGCAGCTTCACTCCTGATTCAGTTTCTGATGGGATGAAAAAGAGCTAACACAAACACAGTATGCTCTTAATATCACTATTTTAATTGTTGCAATAATAATTTAAGAGTGTTTATGTAGTTTATTTATATGAATTATTGTTAAATTTTCTCCAAACATTTTTTGTTTGGGATTTTGAATCAAGTGCGGTCAATAGTGTACAACAACAGAGAAATGCACATTTTACACAAACACAGTCCCACAAATTGCAAAAACAATAACCAGAAAAAAAAAGATGTCTCTTATATACGTGGCTGTATGTTTAGAATGGATTTTTTAAGCAATGCAATAGAACAATGACTTTTGATTATTTAGAGAATCTTCCAACTCTATAAAAACGTCATTCAACCTTTAAAAGGTTCCTCATGCACACAAATCTCACACAATAATGGTTCTTTTGGGAACTAAAATGGTTCTTCTATGGCAGATCTCAAAGAACCCATTCTTGCTCTTTTTAAGGCAGCTGGTGGCCCTGTGTTTAGGGCATTGGCCCTGCAATCAGAAGGTTGTGGGTTCAAGTCCCAACTGCTAGTGTCATCACCCTTGAGCAAGGTACTGTCCCCACACACTGCTCCCCGGACGCCCCTCGTTGGCGGCAGCCCCTGGCTTCACTTGGTGAATGAGTTAAATGCAGAGAAAGAATTTCACATTGTTCACACTGTGTGCTGTGCTGTAGTGTGTTCATTCATGACTATAAGTGTTAGTAATTAAACGAAATGACAAAATAGATGTATATATTATGATGAGTGTCCTTAAGTTTGTCATACTTTCAGGTCTCATTTACAAAACTGGTTTGTTAGTGAAAGGGCCTTGAACCAAATTGGTGCTTCTACATCAGTGTTCTGGAGAACACTTTTGGCACCTTTTTTTGCAGAATGCATTGTAAACGTGTCTCATCTGCAATGCTTTCCTTTGATTAAAACAGCAAAAATCCATAAACATGCTTTCAGTGTGTTCCTACAGACGTTGAAGGAGGCTGTGTCTAGTAAAAGATTTTCTTTATCTTGTGTTTTTGGACTGCAGCAACTCTCTGCCAGTATAATACTTTGAAGTTGTTTTTTTTTTTTCTTCTTTTTTTACTCTAGGCTGAGCTAAGAATGTTTGAGGCAGGCCGTGTTTGATTACCAAAACACTGCCTAATTCTTTTTGATTCAGTCAGGGTTTTTTTTTTTCCCAGAAAATAGAAACAGCTCCTCCATATTTGTGACACTATGTCCCTGGATAAAGGAGAGCACGAGGGTGTCTTAACAATGCATGGTGAATCTCCTCCTCCACACTCTTCAACAACCTCCAATCATACCGTAAGCATTCCCACACGCGTACGCCTTCCATGTCAGCAGATACGAAGCTTTAGAACTGCTTTGCTGTATCTGGTGTGTTTAAAGTTCACTCGTGGCGATAATCTGATGTTAAGACTGAACGTAACTGAACTCGTACTCCCCGTGGCAGTAGGCACCGACATGAACACGGTGCAAAAATAGCTCGGCGAAGTAGTTGCCATAGCGGCAGGATGGCAGGCTTCCTGGGCTGTCAGCTATGCCAGTGACCTCTCACAAACCTCAACATTCACACAGATTTTGCACTTCAAAGCTACATATTAAATTATTCCAATTAGGCCTGTAGCACCACACTGTTTGTAGCAATCTGCTGATGAAAGACTTATACTGCTTTATCTTGCTTGGAAGAAGAAAAAAAAAATGTGTGTAAGCAAGTTGGCTAGAGCTGGGTAACGCAGCATTGGGGAGTGGGGTGTCTCTGGTGTCCTGGCTTTTACAAAGCATCACACTTCAAGCCCATGATTAACCACTACAGCACCTTGGTGATTGCCAAGCACACAAAGATGGATGGCAGCAAAACTCGTTTTACCCTTCGCTACTGTCAAAGCAGAGTGGGCGTGTGGTGCACTGAGAAATACCTTACACCATGTCATTTTGTTCTACACTTTGTTTTGAACAGGACATAGACATCTGAGCCTGAATAAAGACAGGCTCAAAGCAGTAAGCAGGTCACATGGGATCACAGAAATTTCACTGTCAGAACAACACCTTATATCATTTTAATTCATAATATAGACAGTGTAAAATATATATTTTATGAAGCACTGCTCCCTTTATCATGAAATTGTCACACATTTGATCATATTTGACTTTCAAATGATATAAAAATGGTTAATACAACAAAAATGAAGGTTTTCTTCCAGTAGTGACAATACACTCTATGGACAAAAGTATTGGGAGGTCTGACCATTACACCCACAGGAACTTTAATGACATTGCATTCAAATACATAGACTTTTATAATGGAGCTGGTTCCCCTTCTTACAATTAGGTGACACACTAAAGACAAAAAACAATGTAAAGGCCTTGTTTACATCTGTTATTAACATACATCTTAGGTAGCCTGATCACAAGTGAACAGCTCTGAGAACATTAGTTCACATTTGCAATACGAATGCAATGTGTCTTGAGTGACGTCTTACGATCAAATTTCACTTTACTGCTCATTATGCAAATAAACACATAAAACCAAATGCACTGTTCTTTCTGGGATCATTTTGGGAAGGGGCTCATTACTGTAGGTTTATTTTCACACCGGAGAACTTCTTCCAAAGCCTGACAGGAGAATTGATTGCACGGTTTCATAAATCACCATGTATGTGTGTGATTTTAGCAATTTAAGAAATAAAGGGTTTGTCCTTCCCTATTTTCACAACAAAGCGATGGCAGTACACAATAGTACAGGTATTATTATTATGTTCCTTTGGTGGGCTACCAGCGTTCAGACAGTGACGAGCTGTGGTTATTGAATGTGGGTCATGTTCTTGTGTGTGACGCTATAAATTATCCTCACTTCAGAAGATTTGTAGCTATACTGAACAGCGTGAAATGTGCATTTTTTGTTCTCTGTTTCCTTTCCCAACGTTACAAATGTTGGAACAGGCCAAATGAACTGATCGTGTTGCACCATGTGTAGTGCCTGAAGTAGATGGCTGCTGCAGACCATGAAGCAAACGCCAGACCTGCATTTTTAGGACGAGCAAAGAGGGGTACTCAGAGCCACGTCTGAGCTTGAAAACAGTTTTCACACTTCGCCAAATGTACCAGACCTTTGGGACAAACAGCTATGGGGCCAGAAAAAAGCTTGAGTAGGAAAAAGCCCTTCATAAGCTGTTGGGCTGGCGGAACACCTTAGCTCTTAAATTCTTTGAAACTGTAAGGAAGGATCAGACAGTCTTCCAAAAGATTCCTTCAGTGGATGTTTTGATGATGGTGGTGGAGAACCTGTCTAACATGAGCTGTGCTTTTCATGGCAGCTTCTAACCCTGTTAACTGATCTTTTCCTCAGATCTAAAAGCAAACATCACTTTAGCTCCTATTGAAATAGTAGGCAATTTTTGAGACTAAAGCGGTATCCATTCATGCCCCAAGAACAAAACCGGCTTTCAGTCATTTTTTGCTCTCACCATCTTGATCCTTTGAAATGGGCCTGCTCAGCATTTTCATTCATGTAGTGCAACTACACTATATGGACAAAAGTATTGGGACACTTCTTGGGACATTGAATCCAGGTGGCACCTTACTTCCAGTGGGGGACAGTCTTAATGCTTCTGCATCACAAACAGCGTCGTAATGCTTCAGAGAACTTGACTGGTCCTGACCTCAACCCAAGCCAACACCTTGGATGAACTTGAAGGGAGATTGCGAGCCAGGCCTTCTCAGCCAACATCAGTATACACAATAATTTTGTCCATAAAGTGTACATGGAAGGCATCTATTATGTACATGGAAGGCATGTATTATGTTTCTCCACTCATTTGTTTAGTGCATGTTATGTATGTTGTAATTCACAGTCACTAGAAAGTCAAACTTTTCTCAGGGCTAGAATATCTGTCTTTATTCAGGCTGGCTAATGTTTGTCCATACAGCAGCAGGACAGGCAGAATTACATCAGCTGGAAGGCCGCTTAGCACTATTATGCCCTTCGTAATATCTCTCTCCTAAACAGTAATGCAGGAGAAGACAGTAATGAGAGCTTAGCTATGTTACTCACCATCTGCTTGCCTCTCTCTTTCGCTCATTCTCTCACTCTCTCGCTCTCTCTCTCCCTCCCTCCCTCCCCCATTCCCTTTTTCACCCTTATCTCATTGTGCATTTTCTCTCCCTAAATGTCTTCTTTTCTCTTGCTGCAGCAAACAGCTCTATAATCCTGCTTCTCTCCATCTCTTCGACTTCGCAGTTGGAAGGATGACTGACTCTGTCACTCCATTCTGTCAAATCTTCATGCAGGATTCACTCTTGACTGAGCTCACTGTTAGATGCAGATTTATACAGTCAGCTACCTCGAAACACTTTTTTGGAAGCTGTCAACATTATGGGCTTTCTCAGATTTAGGACTGAATGATATGTACAAAAAAGTATTGCTGCGTATTGAAATTGCGATATGCCTTTTATAATTAAAAGCTGACTCGCGTCAGTTTACTTTGTGCGTATGATTCATTACAATACACACAGAGCTACTTATCTTTAAGTGTGATTGGCCAGGAAGGTCAAAGCTGGTGTGATAAAAATGGTGTGATAGGTCAGGGGGCTCATTTGCATATTCCATCTTACTACAATAGAAGGACTGTAAAGGCCAATATTATGTTTACTAGTGATATACAGTCACCTCTATTATTATGAGTAAAGATGGTTAAAGGTAATGACAAATGTTTTAATTAGCTCAATCTTACTAAAAGGCTAAGAAAATAACTTTTTTATTTAACTTATCACAGTTATATCCTCGTGTCAAAATTTAGATCCTTCAAGGTCCAAGGTTTGAATCATCTTCAGCTCACTCCAGAGGTTTCAGTGGGGTTTAGGTCAGGAGACTGGGATGGCCTTATCAAAAGCTGGATTCTGTGGTCACTGAACCACGTTGTGTTTAAGACCTTCATCCTGCTAGAGTCCAAACAGAGCCTAATTTTAGCTTTTGCAGGAGCAGCCAAATTTCCTTTGAAAATCTCAGGCAAGACTCTTTCCATGCACAGTTATACACGGAAGTGACATGTGCTGTCAAATCAGCCAAGAAACTGGGCAATAAAGTTTAGAAATAAAATTAATTAAAGAGAAACAGATAGAAATATAATACAAATAAATATTACAATTATAAACAAGATCCGAACAGTGTGAAAATGTAATATAATATATATGTACTGTAAAGAGCTGTGTCCTATTTTGCTGGTTGATTTAAATAGACTTAACTGGCAGATAGCAGGGGAGATACAGTGAGGTGGAGAGTTCAGTTTTATAATAAACAGTTAAAAAGTTGTTGTGCTGTGTCTTGGTCATGAAGTGGTATGGCCTGCGGGTAAAAAGCTCTTTCTAAGCCTCTGTTTTGGCCAAAATACTAATGCAGTATTTGCCTCATTTTAGCAAGTCAAACAGATGGTTACTGGGGTGAGACAAGTCTCTGGTGATCCTGGTTGCTCTATTGCTGCATCTTCTGTCATAAATGTCCTGGAGAGACGGTAGAGTTGATCCGGTACAGTCTTTCGCTGCCCTGATCACTCTCTGTAGTCCCTTAATGTCCTGTATGGATCTGTTCTCAAGCTAGGAGTTGATGAGTCAGACATTTTCTACAGCACCAAAGTAAAGTCCTGCATTTTGGACTGGGCTTCAGTCCATGGCAAATCCTTGGTAATGTGAACACCCAGATATTGGAAGCTGCTCACCCTTTCCACTGCAGTCTTGTTGATGTTGAGGGGGCGTAGAACTACTGCTGTCTCCTTCTGAAGTCCACCACCAGAACCTAGGTTTTGCAGAAGTTCAGTTCGAGGCAGTTCTCCACATTCTTTTCATCACTGAAGATGAAGACTAGCATCATCAGAAAATTTGATGATGGGGTTTGAGCTGTGTGTGGCCATGCAATCATGAGTATAGTGGGAGAACAGCAGAGGGCTGAGGACACAGCCTTGTGGAGCTCCTGTGTTGAGGGCGATGGTTCTGGAGACACAACTACTAACTCTCATCACCTGTAGTCTGCCTGAGACGAACCTGAAAACTCAGGCACTCAGGCGGGTGTTCAGTCCCAGGTCCCTGAGCTTAGTGAACAGTCTATTGAGGACAATTGCATTGAAAGCTAAACTATAGTCAATGAACAGTAATCTTGATTGGTTCCCATGTTGTGCACGTGGCTGACGGTGGTGTGCAGGATGTGGCAGATGATGTTCTTCACTGATCTGCTGGGATGGTAGGCAAACTGGACCTGGGTCTGTGGAGATGGGAATAGAAGCTGTGATGAGGTTTTTAATGAGTCTCTCAAAAACCTTCATGATTTCCAGGACAACAGTGCATCTTTTAAAACATGGAGGGACCACAGACTGAGCCAGAGACTAATTGAAGATGGAGGTAAAGACACCGGTCAGCTGGTTGATGCAGCAGCAAGGCAAGTGCCCTGAGTTGCCCCAACTGAGGCCCTTAATTGAGTCCATCTTTCTTCTTACTACTTTCAACACACATTGAGTTTTTTTTTTCTCGTCTGACTGTAAAACCCAGTTACACTCAATTTGTTTTGGATCATCTAAAACTGCTTCTCCAGTCATCCTCCTCACTGTCTAAAAAATAATCATGTTCCAGGTAGGTTCACTATGGCACTGGTCATTTTAAATTACTGTCCTTACAGTAAATATGGGCATTTTCAGATTAGTAGCTGTTTTAAATATTCATAAAGTGATTTAATATCCATTGAATGATTGTATGTTCGATGTACAAGGATGTGTTTTCTAGCTAATTAAATTTTTAATCACATTTTTTGCCAATTTCTACCAAAGAATCATATGTATTTCCTATATAGTACTCACATATTCTTCAGATATTTTCTATACATTCTTCAAAGTGTGTACAACACAATCAGCACAAATTTTGCCAGACATACATATTAGGGATAACTGTGTTGATGTAATTATTTTATTCATGTGGAAATGATGTGGAAACGTTTTAATCCACTAAATTCAATTTATTTCAGTGTGCTCAAATGGAGATGATAGGGGGTGGGGGTTCTGACTCTCTTTTTGATGTAGCTAATTAAAAACCTTGTTATCATCCTTTTGCAAAGAATAATTGTTTGTGGAAAGAAGGATAACAATAAGGAGGGAAAGATATTTACCTTAAACAGTACTTAGATCACTTTTCCTAAAGCTGCTTATGGCCGAGAAATACGTAATAGCCAACATGGTGTTACAAGGCAGGACTGAGGCTCTAATGATTGATGATAATAAAAATAATAATTTTATTATTTTTTTTAATCAGAGCAGGACAGAACATGTTGCTATTGATGATTTCATGGTAGTACAAATTCCCCTGCACTTTCTGGTAGTGCTTTTTGATGGTCATTGACAACTGTAATCCGCAGTCTTTATCCCTCCTATCTTTTGGCATCTTTCATAGAATCTCAAGCTGCTTTTGTAGCTTTCTCTTAATGGACTGTTTTGATAAGCGCACTTGGGTTCAGAAGTGGTTCAGCTTTCATGTTGATCCAGTCATCCACTAGCCTACAAATCTAAATTCAGCATGCCAAAAAATGTTTGATGTGAAGATGTTAAGCAAAATGCGTGTCTGAGTGTGCAAGGACCTCAATTTAAGGGTGTTTCTTCAAATGGGAGCCCTCTCAGCATAGACGTCATGTCCATTTCACTCTTGTCTTTGCCGCCAAATATAGAAGTTTGCTGGAAATGCCATTTCTGCAATTAGTTTGTGAATAACAAGCAGGTAGCTTACCATTCAACTTAAAAAAACTGATCATCTTACAAACTCCCATGAAGGTACAACATGTTTTGAAATGAAGTGGAATAAAAATTTATTTTATAACTATACATGAAAATGTATATCTCCTACAGAGAGAGCGAGAGAGAGAGAGAGAATGTGTTACAGTAGTGTATTGTGTAAAATATAATGTTGACAAGGGCCTCACATGAAATACTAAATATTTGATTATTGTTTTATTCAAGTATATTTAAAGTTTTTCAACATACCATATTTGTTTAATGTAAAGCAGTGATATCGAAGCCTATATATTGGGGTATACTGATCCAATACGGGCCAAAATTACTGGAACTATCACGTAAATGCTTAATTATACTTTGAGCAACATATAGAGAGTACACATCTCACGTAAAGAGAGACGTGTCAGTGCACGAGCAGCAAGGCTGCGTCTCAAGTGACTTCCCTATAGTGTACCATGTAGGAATTAAAATGCAGGATAAGGTTAGATTAAGCGACATGCAACAGATTCTCAAGGTTTTGGTATTGGTGTCAAACATGAAAAATAGGTAAGATGAAAATAAAATCAGAATGGACAGATTTTAAAACAGTTCTGAGATGGTTTTACTGTTAATTTGACAAAAAAGGTTACGAGAGTGCTGTATTTGTGGAAGATTGTTGTTTGAATTACACCCAGTTGCTGTATCATTTTAAAATGTAACATCTGCTACTATATGTAGTGTATGGGTTAAACAGTGGTTTATCTTAAACTTAATACAGATATTTTTATTGAAGTATAAGGCAGGACAAATGCTACTGAATCATCTTGGATACTTTAGAAAACAAAATAGCTGCTAAGTTCATTCCAACCTTCAAACCAGTAAACCGAATAACTGTGGGCCAATTTGGCTGGCTTGGGAAACTCTGAAAGTAAGCCAATTTATCAAAGATTACTTAACAAAGCAAGCAGTTTTTGATCATAAACCTCCATTACATATTAGTAATAATAACAGAGAGGTAGCTTGTGGCCTAGTGGTTTGGGATCAGAAGGTTGTGGGTTTGAATCCCAGGACTGCTAGTGGCACCACTGAGGTACCCTTGAGCAAAGTACCATCCGCACACACTGCTCCCCAGGCGCCCTGTTGGTGGTGGCCCACTGCTTCACTTGGTGAATGGTTTTAATGCAGAGAGAGAATTTCACGTTGTTCACACTGTGTGCCGTAGTGTGTTCATACATGACTATAAGGGGCCACTTTACTTTAATATTAACGTCGTAAGTATATTGTAAACCTGGACAAAAGAAGCAAATTTGTCTTGGTTGATCAACTACATTTTGGATAAAGTAATAGTTTTGTGAATCATATTTTCCACCAAGCATCTCTATGAGCCTCTCTAGCCTATATGTAAATGTGTGCTATATAAAAAGTAAGATGTTTGGTTTTTTGTGTGGCTGTGCCCCAGTGGCATCTCTTGTTTGGTGTGCTGGGTTGTGTTGAAGCCCCAGGGAGGACACCAGGCTCTCAGAGAACCTGCACGCTGAGGCTCAAATTGTCAAGGGGGCCCAAAAATAGCTTCCCTACAGGTTTGTTCTCCAAGGCTCTGCTACTGCTGCTACATGGCCGTATCACGCTGGAAGAGGAAACGCACTGAAACTGCTCCTTTCTAATGTACCTATAAACTGATAATGATGGCCTTTTAAAAGTGTAAATGGAAAAAGCAAGCATCTAGCTTTCGCCGCCATGCTGATAGAGACCAAAGCAGTGGCTTTCAAAAGGAGACATTTACATAGAGAAATGAGAGGGGGAAAAGTACAGGCTGTGCTGCATTTAACTCTACTGCCTCTCTCTCTTTCTTTCTCTCTCTCATTCTTTCTCTCTCGCTTTCTTTCTCTCTCTCTCTCTCTCTCTCTCTCTCTCTCTCTCTCTCTCTCTATCTGCTTTTTCTCTTTTGACAGATTTGATTTGTCACACCATCCCCGGTACAGGCTTCACGGAGTTAACTAAGCAACTCGGCTCATTAATGAAGACACTCTCTAACTGAATCAGCCTGGCACATCACTCAGAGGCATCTCACACACCTACACTGAAAAAAAAGAAACTTTCATTCAAACATGTCTCTTTCATTCAAACATGTCAGTTTGTTGCATAGCTACAAAGTGTTACGTCAGTGCAACTCTTGCATGCGTCCCCAAACGCTCCTGGCTGTTGGAAAATTACTGTGAGGACTTTCTAGTAGTTCTAGTTTTGGTAGTTCTAGTTCTGGTTCAATCTTATTTTCCATCCGCCTGGCAACTAAGTCAGTTTTATCCAACTAAAGTAACCAGTTAGTTTAACCCTTAAAATTGCAGACTTCTTACAACAAAGACTTATTTTTTATTACTTGGACTAAAATGCAGATTGAGATGAGCTATTCTTAGGCTATAGAAGTGTGTAATAAAAATTTAATCTACTGGTGGGTCCATTTTAAGGAGTTATCTTATTTTACCATACCGTACTATAGCAGCTGGTGGCCTGGTGGTTAGGGAATTGCCCCCTTGGAAGGTTGTGAGTTCGATTCCCAGGACTGCTAGTGGTAACACTGAGGTACCCTTGAGCAAGATACCGTCCCCATACACTGTTCCCTGGCAGCTGCGTCGCTGGCTGGCCACTGCTTCAGTCGGGTGAATGGGTTAAGTGCAGAGTACAATTTTATGCTCTTCACACAGTGTGCTGCACTATGGTGTGTTCACCTATAACAAACAGACACTTTATACCGTACTACACCGTAATATATCATACTATAGCTACTATACGACACTGTACTTGGTTTTATCGACATGATACAAATGTACTAAAATGCCTTAGCTGCAAGTGTGACCAAAAAAAACCCTTGAGTATCAATTGATTCTGCTGGGCATTTCCTAAAAACTAAAACCTGGTACTTTTGGTACTGGACAAATAGTCAATTGGAACAGCACAGCTGCAGTATTCTGTTTCCAAAGGTTCTGCTACTTTGCGCAGTGGACAGTCAAACACAAAGACACGCTGTCTGAATTCAGCTACACTCACTGGTGTTAAACTGCACACACAGTTTCCATAGAAAAGCATTGCCAGTGCCCTGGAGTAGTGCCTCACTAATGCTACAGTGGATGAATGCATTCAAATCCTTCCAATGATGTAAACAGTAACAGCAAGGTAGAAGCTGTTACAGCAGCAAAGAGGGCACAAACATATGCCATTGATTTCAAATGTTGTTGGCCTGGGTTTCACCTTTCACAAGCACTGATTAGGGAGTAACAGAATATTTTCAGTGTCAAAACATAAAAGACAAAACTTGTTTATCCAAGTTATTTATTTACTCAGGCAACTGCTCATGTCCAGCAGGAGGCCCCTATTTGTGTGGTGGCAAAGCCTGATACTGTTTTCATGTGTGTTGAAGAGGTAATACCCATGCTGCGAAAACCTGTTTGTGAGTTAAAACTGGCATGCTATGTTAATTACAATCAATATATCAGAAAGCTGTGGATTCTAAAAAAAAAAGAAGTCACAGAGTTCAGAATTAATACATCAATGCAGAAGCAAATGAAACAGGAACTGCTTTCAAACTTGGTCACAAAACCCCTTCTAATGAGTATTTAAACTATTTTAAGGTGCACCCAATACCAACACTGACAACTGACCATTTTCATAGCAGGGAAATTATATCAGTAGTTGCCTTTTTACATCCTCACTAAGGTACACTATATGGACAAACATATTGGGACATCTGACCATTAGACCAACAGGGACTTTAATAATAATGCATTCAAATACATAGACTTTAAAATGAGGTTGGTCCTCCCTTTGCAGGTATAACAGCTTCCACTTTTCTTGGAAGGCTTTCCAAAAGCTTTTGGAGTTTCTGGGCGAAATTGCGTCTGTTCATTCTGTAGAAAGCCTGGCTCGCAATCTCCGTTCCAGTTCATCCCGAACGCGTTGGATGGGGTTGAGGTCAGGGCTCTGTGTGGGCCAGTCAAGTTTTTCCACACCAAACTCATCCAACCATGTCTTTATGAAACTTGCTTTGTGCTCTGGAGCACAGTCATGCTGGAATAGAAAAGGTTCTTCCCCAAACTGTGTCCACAAAGTTGGAAGTATTGGTATGCAGAAGCATTAAGAGGCCTTTCACTGGAAGTAACAGGCCTAGCCTAAACAAGTGTGTCCCAATATTTTTGTCCATAGAGTGTATTTGTAATGTGAGGGTCAAGGCAAGCGGTATAAGGGGCATTTATACTAATGAAGAAAATATTTTGCTAATTACGGGTTGAGGCAGGGCTAAGACCAAAACATACTCGCATGGGACAGACACATATACAAAGTCACTTGGAATGTATGTAACAGACTAGAAAACAGGGAGAAGACAGAACCATACTAAATGCCAAAAAACAGGGACAGGAATTCAGTGTTTTCAGTACTTACCTTATTTTACCACAACACATGTTTGGTTTAGAGAAGAGAAAACTTGACAAGGGCTCCAAGATTTTCCTTGAGAATTACTGCATAATGTTGAAAGTAAGGGTCTCATGACAAGTTACCCTGACAAGGTCAGCTGACGTTAGCTATGAAATGTTATTGTCACACAGAGAACAGGATAGACCCAAACGGAAAAAGCAGATGAACAAAATATAGCAAAATACAGAAACGAGAAAGCGTTCAAAACAAATCTGAATTGTCATTGTCAAGAAGTGAATCATAGAGTCTGAGCAATAATGGTCAAAGTCCAGTAAGGCAATCGAATGAGCAAACAGAGTAATCAGAGCAAGACAAAAATCAGGGTCAAGAGAGCAGGCAAGAGAATAAAAACAGAACATCAAACAGGAGATAAACAAAAACGCTCAGTATGCAGGAAAATCACTGACAATTCTTCGCAAAGGTGGAAACCAGAGATATCTGTATCAAAGAATCAAAGCCATGTGATTAAATCTCAGGGTGAATCTGATGGAGTCCTTAAAGGTCTGTGACTGTGTAAACTGGGTTGAATGCGATAGAGTGAATCTCCGAACTGGATCCTTGTCAACCTGACAGTAATAGATAGTGTGATAAAGAATATAGTCAATTAGTTTATTGTCAAGCGTGGAGTTAACATAGTCAGTTATGCCTTGTTGTTTTTTAATTCTTATGGGATTTACCTAGCTTTACTTTTTCCCATTTCGATGTTAACTTTTTGTACTGTGTCCAGTGTTGTAAATGACTAGGTTGCTATGTAAGCTATCTGTCATAACTAGGGTTAATTTCCGTGTTTGAGCAGAAATGTGACAAATATGAATGTTTATACAAAAGCATCAAGGCATAAAATCACCCCACATAACTCAAAACATTTTTCTGGCTCAGGTAAATAATGTAAGCCAAATAAGTTAATGCCAGCATATAGCTTTTTGCCAACAGCTATTTATAGGTAATGTAAAAAATGTATGTATACAGATATTATTTAGTTATTTATAAGTAATGTTTTATATATATACTGTATATATACACACAGTACTGTGCAAAAATCTTAGGCACCTGCGCAAATTGTTTGAAGTCATTTATATCAGCAGTGCACTTCTTTCTGCTAGCAAAAACACAGCTGAATATTAGAATAAA